>JACJUY010000753.1:234765-274120 GCA_014220935.1 Platorchestia sp. MABIK | reverse complement strand
CGTGTCCAAAAAGCAACATTGTTTCCCGCCATGGCGACGAGAATAATGCATTAAAAAATTCAAAATCACCGTTAAAGTTCTGTAGGATTGGCTAATTAAGAGAGGAGCTCATGAACCCATTGAAGTGCTTAATGAGAAATGAGCTCGTTATCGCTGTTTGGGGATCTGCAGGTCATCAATGTAATTATTAGCATTTATCTCATTAGTGGAAACAGCGGTGAAAACCTTGCGTTGACAGTTTTCTTATTTTACTGCTCTCACTGCTAGTTTTATTGCTTTGTCTATAGTAGGTACACGTTGCAAAAGTCATCAGAAGAATCCAGAAAAAATAAAAAAAATTAAGGAAAAACTATGCCTGAAAACAACTTAGAATAAATTGGTTTCTGGGACTAATACCTAAAAAATTTTTATGACAGGACTACTCATTCCCCTGGTTTCGCACGAATTCATAATGGGACTTCATATCCTAAGTGTTCTAAACGAATTTGTAACGGTACCATTCATCCCAATTATATTGAACGAATTTACAACGGGACCATGTATCAAAAAAATATTGAACGAATTTACAACGAAACCATAAATCCTAATGATGTTGAACGAATTTATAACGGAACCATACATCCCAAGGTAGTGAATGAATTTATAACGGGACCACACATCCCAAGGTAGTGAATGAATTTATAACGGGACGACACATCTCAAGGTATTGAATGAATTTATAACGGGACCATACATCCCAAGGTAGTGAATGAATTTATAACGGGACCACACATCCCAAGGTAGTGAATGAATTTATAACGGAACCCCACATCTCAAGGTAGTGAATGAATTTATAATGGGACGACACATCTCAAGGTATTGAATGAATTTATAACGGGACCACACATCCTAAGGTAGTGAATGAATTTATAACGGAACCCCACATCTCAAGGTAGTGAATGAATTTATAACGGGACGACACATCTCAAGGTATTGAATGAATTTCGTAAAGACGTATTATCCCAATATTGGTGAAAGGTTAAAAGCTCGAGCTGAGGGCTGAACATGTGCTGGTGAGCAAATCTGAATTCAGCATAAACTTTGGATTGGTCGTTAGCATTAAGTGGAGGATATAGATCTGTAAGCATCAGCGATTAAGTGATACATGAGACTAAATTCAAATGCCCTGTAACGGTTCCGCTTAATGAGGGTCAATATGGATGCAAAGGAAAATTAGATCGATCATTTTATCCAGATTAACACCGATTGGAGGCAAACTTGTATTTTCGGATGAGTGAATTACAGGAGCGTGCTCTGCCTACGCTTATTTGCATTTTCATTTGAAAAATGATCCGTTCTAATGAGATGGATTGGTTCTGTCAAGTACATTTTTCTGACCCTCTTTTTTTCAATTATCTTATTCGTTTTTTCACTGACCGTACCACTCTTCTCGAAATTTTTATTATTTTCGTCCAACTTTAAGACACGTTTTTGAATTCTATACCGTGCTTCATTCACAAAATTTTTATTCAACGATTAATGTTTCTTGTTATCTCAAAAACGTTTCCACAGTTTGTTGCCCTCACTCATCACTCAACCATGAACATGTTTACCTCAGTCCTTAATTTCCCCTTCAGCATCAAGCACGATCCATTTCCCAAGTCTTCCCGAGCGGAATTTCTCTCTCTGCCTTTCAATTTGGCGCGAGGGGATTTCGCAGCCTGTAATTTCCCTCACTGGAAACACGTTCTCTGCCTTTTTGAGGGCCCCAAAAAGCGTGGACTTCTTTCATCCAAGCGCCTGTCAAAGAGTCAATGAATTTTTTCTAATCTCAAGTCTTATCCCCCGAGGCCCGGGCTCATTTGAAAACCATTTAGAGTCCCAGCCGGCGAGCGGATGCCTTGATGACCAAAAAATGTGCGCAAAATTCCTCTCGTAATGATCTTCCGTGATGTGCTAACGTGCGTCGTGTGTTCGCTGTATTAACCTTCACATTGACTACGTTAATTACAAAATTTACTTAGAATGTACGATTTGCAACCGCGTTCTGTAGCCGCTATGAATATCAGGAAATATTTTCTGAAAGTAGGCCAGTGTGTCGTTTTTGATTATTTTTAACGTCCTGAGAATGTTTCGAAATTAGATTGAACTCACTCCTTGGTGTAAAGACACATTTTACTGTTTGAATTCCTTCTGGTGTATATCTTTTAACTTTCTATTGCTACCATGCAGTGTCAAACGTGCCTCAACTTCAGCTTGAGTAAAAATTCTTCGAAAACTATTTGTTTTCAGCCAGAAAGTAAGCTGTAGAGTTATATCGTTTTACAAGGGGAAAGTAATCTCAACATCCATTTTGAGTCCATTTTTGACTGTGTGAACTCGAATTCCTAGCGATGTTCTCGTTTCGTGGAAATTGAACTCAATTTAGTTGAAAAAAGCGTGTTAAAATTGGAGATGAAATATTTCGCCAACACTCGCATGGAAGCTAGAATAATGAATTTCTTGGGCATGACTAACGACGCGTCAGAAGAGGCGGTCTCGGACGAGTGTGATTGCAGCAGTCATTCAGCGAGTGGGACGACGCAAGAAAGCGAGAACTGAACAGCCATACCCTGAATCGAGTGTCTAGTCATGGAGCGTTGAAACAACCGGTATCTGTGTGGCCTTTAAATTCTATTCCAAGTAGATGCGAGCGATGCCATGAATACAAATGAAGTTATCATTCATTCATGAGCGGCCACGAATCGAGAGTAGGCTTATATTTATTACCTATGAATAGAATTGTGTTCCGTAGACTGAGACCCATGTGGTCCAAAAGTAACGCTTGCACAAGTACTTTATGAAGTCCGACTGAGAAGTTTTGGTGTTAATATGACATCCTCAGTACAGGAAAGCCGCATTTGGTGAGGCACTAAGCGGCTTACGAGGCCGCTGTTTGGACATTTAATCTTCTGATTTTGGAGTCTTTAAATCTTTTGAAAGAGCAGAACGGTGAGATCAAAACGGCTTGAGGGCTAATTCAGAAGGCGATAGAGTCATCCGCACATAACGAAACGTCATTTTCAGGGACCGACTCGAAGGTTAACCTTCTGTCTTTTGACAGCAAAACTAAACGTCGTTTTCAGGGACCGACTCGAAGGTTAACCTTCTGTCTTTTGAAAGCAAAACTAAACGTCGTTTTCAGGGACCGACTCGAAGTTTAACCTTCTGTCTTTTGAAAGCAAAACTAAACGTCGTTTTCAGGGACCGACTCGAAGTTTAACCTTCTGTCTTTTGAAAGCAAAATGTCGCGCATCATTATAGGAATCATGAGCGCCGCTATTCGTACTGAAAGGTTAGGTGTCCAAATTATTCCATCACTGCATGTTGCGTTCATTATTGCAGAATTAAATCCTTCATAATGGATTGCTCTTGTGACCATGAGCGGTAAACGATAATCAATTCTTCGAAATAGGTTGTTCGCTGTGAAGAAACATGTGTTGGAGCCGTGTATGCAAGCTGGATTCTTCCGCTTTGGAGTACCTTAACTTAGTGCTCGCTAAGTTAGAAATGTAAACTTAGAGCTCACCAATTTGGAAATGTCAACTTGGTGCTCACTAAAGTGGCACAAGTGTCGCAGACAAACAGCAGTTCATAAGCTTGCGATGGGAAGCTTTTTACAAATGCCAAATGTGACAAATGTTTCAAATCAGTCATACCTCATTAACAGCATCGACGCGCTTCAAGTTACTGCGAACCTTCCCGGAATGAGTACAAGTAAAGAAATTTACTCGCATGAATTGTGGTGAAAATTTTTGCATTTCATAATCGTTAAATTTATTCAAAACTTCACTCATTTTCACTCGTACATTGGACGTTGCTGTCATTACTACAAGATCTTACCAAAACATGATTTGTTCTTGAGTTTCTTCCAATTACTTATGATTACGATAGAGCAACTTTTATCTGTTGGAATAGAGAATAACGGCGTCGGCGTCGGTAACATTTACGAGTGTGTTCGTAGATCATATAAAGTGTTGGAACCGATCGTACCTTAGCAGAGGTTCTCCAATAGCTACCAATACTCAGTGCCCTACAATAGCTACCATTACTTCGTGTCCTGCAATAGCTACCATTACTTAGTGTCCTCCAAAAACTTTCATTACGTGGTGACAACCGTTGCTTGATGTCTATGCAATACATCTGAAGGAAGTGGTATTGGATTCAAACTTGCGAGTGTCAGTTCTTGAAGCTTAGAAAATGTGCTGAATTTTTTTTGAAGTTTATCAATAAGTCTCGAGGTTAAATTGGCTCGAGTCAGTCGGCCAAGACTAGAATAAAGTGTGCTGCAAACCATCTACTTTTTTAAGAAAAACTTGGTCAGTCATTCGACACTACGTAGCGATAAATGCAGAGGGTCATTCACCAACGACATGTGGAAACTACATTTTGTGTAAATATAATTTTTATATTCGTTAGTTTGACGAGACTTGTTCTGTCACCTGTTTTAAATCACCTGCCTAGTGTAATTTTTTGCCATTGCATCTATGATTTTGGCCGCCCTATACAATTCTTGGACGGCTAAAATCATAGATACTCGGCAAAAAAGTTAAACTGGGTGGCTGTTGTTGAATTGCAAAGAAAACGATTCAGAGAATTTTTTGCATTAAATGATATCTTTAGGATCTTGTCTAAGTTAACACAATTGACTTTTTCTCTCCATGTTTGTCTCGAATAGGTTTTTTTACACGGGTATTACCTTGAAATTGTTTCACTTTGTCTCAACACGTCATAACGCAAAAGGTCCTTGAAAAACAGCTTCTCCTTGTGTGCAGGATGTGCAGATGTAGGAGTACAAACGACAGATTGAGGCTGTCTATTCTTATCTCCTCGCCTATGAACTATAAATTCCCCGTACTTTTTAGAATTATCTCCCGAAAAATCGTCTCCTTTCAGCTCGGTTCTCGCCGGCGTTCTGATGCTGGCGTAAACATTTCCCTATCAGAAATTTCTGACGTTCTTTCAGAGTTGGCTGACAACGCTTCGCTTCCTTTAGCCTTCACTCTAATAAATGCTCCTCCATCTATTCCCTATTATTTTTATGTTTTGAATAATGAAACGATTTCATCCTCCAAAATCGCGTCGTATTTTTTCCCATCGAAAATGCCTCGCCAGCTCCGTGTTCATGCAGGGGCCGCGGAAGCAGCAACTTCCAGCCACGTGGAAATTATATTCCCCGTTAACTGCGGTGGGTTAAACTGAAGCTCAATATTTGGTTCAAAATTAAAGTTAATTGTTGTGAGCAATTTTGAAAATAACCAACATTAACTGGATCATGCCTTTATTTACCTTATAAGTATTTAAAAAAATTGTGTTAGTGGCTGCTGGTCGGTCAGCAGTATTATGAAATTAACCTAAGCGACCACCGGTTGATACCTTCTCTGGAAACGTGTTAACGTTGTTTCTTTACAGCTCGCTGTCCTATGAATTTAAACGTAAAAATAATTCGTTTGCTAATATTGTTACTATTAAGGCTTATAGCGTTACGCCGAAGTGTCTAAAGCAAATCACAAAATTGTCTCTCTTCACAGCAGAAAAGGCCACTCAAAATGACCGCTATTTCGAAGCGCGGGTCAATTTCGATTTTGTGTGCACCGATTTATTCGTAAAATGACAACAATGGTTTCGCTTATCTTCAAGTTCGTGCCGGTACACTTCACAAAGGAAGTGAACAAGCATTCCCACTAAAATTTTAAACCACATCTTAAATGCTCTTTAATTTTTCAGCACTACTTTATGGGGAAGAAGCCTGTGCCGAAGCACATTTATGATCGCAATTCCGCTGCAACTAAATGGAAACCCATCCATTTTTTGTGATGGAGTGATACTAAGTCAGCGGCACCGATGTCTTCCCCTCTGCTTCCTTCGTGCTAAAAGCATTACGATCATCCATTAGCGTGGGGACCGATATTCGTGGCGGACCTTGGCGTATTCGCCTTATTCATCTCCACAAATTGCTTTCGTGACAAATGAGGCAAGGACAGAAATGCCCGAGCGTAGCTCTTGATGATTTCTTCACTGCGCCGCTCACAGATGCACAAAACTTGCAGCCATGCTGCAGGTTGCAACGATTCGGAAGGTACCGAATCTGTGTATTTATTCATTGACAATAATTGTTCTTAAAATTGGGTTTACCATTCACAGTACTTGTATTTGTTCTGCTTTTCATTCTCAGTTCATGTATTTTATTGCTATTGTTGAAAATGCGTTGTGTGAATCAGTAAAAAAGTCAATTCTTAAATCAAAAAATATCATAAATCATAAATCAGTCAATTCATAAATCACCTGCAGCAAAAACAGTTAATATTTCAATAAAGACCAACGGGAAAAGATAAAATGAGTAAATTATCTAGTGCACCCTGCTTATATTTGTTTTTAAATTATTGGAAGCCCAAGGCCCTTTTGATCGTTTCTGACAGCGTTATTTGAAGCTATAATGTTTATCTGTAGAAAAAGACCCTTTGGCGCGAATCCGGTAACAGGATCATGAAATTATTGAAAATACTAAAATACTATGAGTATAACTTTTTGTATCCGGTGGGCCGTTTTCCCCTCATTTTTTTAACTACTTTTGTTGTTATTACGTTGTTAAGGCAAATTGCGTTGCAAAGTTGTGACAGGGGGCCTTCATCAAATTAGATGTTAAGTTTTTCTGCAATAATTGTAGCTTACCTTTTGTGCTTCGGGATAGAAAGGAGACAGCAGGAGACTGCTGCAAATAAAATCAGTTTCTGCATTTTTATTTATTTTACATTGCATGTACTATGACATTGAGTTATAAAAAAGACCACATAAGACGGAGGGAAAAAATCGTTAGATTTTAAGCGAAGTGTAGCAATGTTCTCATTACTGTTTGCATTTATAAATTCCTTGAAATTAACCTTTCAATCGAAGCAAGCATTTCATTTATAATCTGCGACTAATTTTAAAACCTCGCGGAGCTTTACCGTCTAAATTAACACATTAAATTCCGTACACTCTGACACCCTCGAAATGCCCAGTTTTTAGTCCGCCAGAGCCGGAATGATACCGCAGCGCTTGGCATTCTCAATCCCAATCATAATTGATTTTACGTGCCGAGGGAGCTGGATTAATTGCGTGTGGACTGACCGTCTAGGATCCGATTTATCTGCGCGAGGGTTGGTCGGGTTTGCTCTGCCTTCATTCGATCGTCAAATTGATGTGGGCAAACTTACTCGGATGGATCATGCAGAGAGAGCGCAGTGCATGTGGTGGTCGGCTCGTGCAATGTGAGAGGGTGATTAGCGGTTCTAGCTAGAGTTGTGGTGTGGTGTGTGGTGAACTGATATGGAGTTGGGTATAGGTGATCTGATAACTATGGGTGCTGATTTCTTGGGGAATTGAGGATGGGTGGTGATTTGATAGAAAATTGAGTATGGGTGGTGATTTGATGGGGAAATGTATATCTGTAAAATCTCTTATTCCAGCAATTTTTTTAAAAAGAATATATTTAGGAAATGTGTTGGACTAGCTCAGTCAATTCAATGCCTTTTTTACAGAACATTTTGCGCTTATCTTTTGGCGGGATATTTTACTTCACAACTTACCGCTAAATTGACTCCCTCGCACATATTGTATTGCTTGTGCTTCAAAACCTAGAGTAAAGCGCAAGAGTTATTATGAGTAGCCATAAGATTCTCATGTAAATTTAAACTTTTCGAGCAAAGTTTGGTGTGTCATTCAAATGTAGAGTATGGTTTGCTCTATTGAGTACCATTTCATTTATTGAGTAAGACTATCTTTGTTCATTTACCCAATATCTCAGATGTAACAAGAGATCTAAGGAATAACTAACTTTCTTTCATTGAACACAAAGATTAATTTGTTGCACTTGTGTTTCCTTAATTCTTACCATTTTCAGATTAACTGTGCGTAGAATGGTCCCAGGTCTCTAATGTAACTCAGAATCTTTAGAGTTACTAAAGATCCATAATCTCTAAATATTTAAGTAATTTAAACATTTCGAGTAATTAAGGACCTCTCGAGCAACTATAGACCTCTGGATGAACTTTAAACCTCTAAAGTTAGTGTAGATCTCTGGAACAACCCTATCCTAGAGAAGATCTCGATTTTGAAAGCAGCCCTAGACTGTCAAAGTAACCCTACATCTTTATAGTAACCCTAGACTAATAGGATACCAATGGCTACCTAGAGTACCCCAAGTCTGAGGAGCGAACCTCCCGAGCCACACTAAGCGATGGTCGTATCATGTGTTCAGTACACCGCTTAATTTCCTCCGCATTTGCTGGAGACAAGAGCACGGCAGATATACTTGAGGGAGGCCTGGACTGGCGCGACTGCCTTGTTGGTCTGTGGTGCGAATTATGCATGACAGCTAATGTGAGAACTGTGCTCTTATGCAAATGTGCGGCGACCGCGCGGTATCTTGCGGCCGTGCTCTGTTCCACCATTCCTGGGCACCGCGACCGACAGGGTGGGAACTGGAAGGGGCTCTTGAAGTTAATGGGTTCACGTATCTTAATGGGTTCACGTATCGTAATGGGTTCACGTATCGTAATGGGTTCACGTATCTTGATGGATTCACGTATCGTAATGGGTTCACGATCTCAATGGGTTCACGATCTCAATGGGTTCACGTATCTTAATGGGTT
This sequence comes from Platorchestia sp. MABIK, assembly GCA_014220935.1. Taxonomy (NCBI): domain Eukaryota; kingdom Metazoa; phylum Arthropoda; class Malacostraca; order Amphipoda; family Talitridae; genus Platorchestia; species Platorchestia sp. MABIK. Next base: position 265,469 of record JACJUY010000753.1, on the reverse strand, counting down.
CACGTATCTTAATGGGTTCACGCATCTTAATGGGTTCATGGATCTTAAGGGGTTAACTTATCGTAATGGGTTCACGTATCGTAATGGGTTCACGTATCGTAATGGATTCACGTATCGTAATGGGTTCACGTATCTTAAAGGGCTCACGGATTTTTATAGATTCACGTACGTTAATGGGTTCATGTACTTAGACGGATTCACGTACTTTGACGGATTCACGTGCCTCAATGGATTCACGTACCTTAACGGATGAATGTACCTTAATGGATTCACTTACCTTAATAGATTCCCTTATCTAAATTGATGCATGTGCCTTAATGGATTCACTTACCTTAATGGATTAATGGGCCTTAATGGATTCGCGTCCCTTCAGGGATCATAAGATAGGCACTTGGTGGTTAGTCTATCCTTTGCTATGGTGACTGGGGCCGTCGAGGAAGATCTGTTAGATTACCTCGGCAATAAATAGATTTTCGGGACTTTTCTCTTTCGTGCTCACTTTGTTTCTTTCATTTTTCTTGCCTTCTTTGCAATCTCTTCTTTGTCAATTTTCTTTTTCTTTCCTGACTTGTTCTTTCTGTGCGCAAGGTGTCCTGCGTCTAAAAACACCCCATGTTAAGATTCCTCGTTATAGCTAGTCCTTACTAAATAGTCCCTTGTCTTGCCTCTGTAAAAATATCTTCGCGGAGCCTTGAATTAACTTCTACGCTACACTTATGGATACAAGTACCGTTATAGGTTCAAGTGTCGTAGAGGGTTTACGCGCCGTAATGGGTGCACCAGCCAAAATGAGCTCAAGTTCCGTTTTAGGTTCACGCCCCCCAATGGGTGCACGTTCTTTTTTAAGTTCACTCACAGTAACGGCTGGATGAACCGTTATGGGTTCATAAAACGAATATGTTTTACCTACTGTAATGAATTCACAAACAGACTTGGGTTCACTTCCCGCGATGGGTTTACCTACCGTAATAGGTTCATCTACCGTTTTGGGCTCACGAACAGAAATGAGTTCGCATGCTGTAATGTCATCAACAGAAATGGGCTCACCCACTATAATGGATTCACGAACAGAGATGGGTTCCTTTTCCGTAATTGGTTCACGAGCAAAAATCGCCTCAAGGATCGTAAAAAGTTCACGAACAAAAATCGATTCACGGACTGGAATGAAATTTCGAATAGAATGATCACTAAAAGCTGAAGGTTATCTAATTTAACCCTTTGATCGCAATGTGTGCCACCGGGAGCCACGTAGGGGATTTTCATAATGTTGCTGACCGACCAGTCGTCAATAAATCAATTTTCACAAGTACTGTATTAAATTACAGCTAAATGAAGGCATGACCCGGTTTATGTTTGCTATTTTCAAAATTGAGATTGGCTTTGAATTTAACTACTATTGACTTTGAATTTGTGTTGAACATTGAACTTCAGTTTAACGGATAACGGTCACTTTATAAAAGTAATCTATAAATAAAGACCGTCCAACAAGAGGGGACCGTGAACAGATAGGGGAAGCCCTCAACTCGTGCGTTCATTTGCAGCATTGGATCACGGCCTGCAAATGGTGCCTTACACTGAGTAGATCCAGGATCTTGCATTTAACTTTCGTTCTCTTTTCCATTTTGACGAATGGTTTAAATGTATAAAACTCTAATTAATGTGTTTGGTGGTTAGTAATAACAGTTTTATTAATTCTTCCTTTCCGAAGCTCATCTCGTGGTAGCTTATTCGCGTAATTGCTCAACTTTGCGCACATACCCAAATATGTCTCTGTAGTTGGTCAGATGGTAGTGTTGTTAATTATTTCTTCGTTTGGAAGAATTTGTTTTGTGGAATTTTGAACTTACATTTTTATTAGAGCGTCCTCGAAAATGATCTGTTTTGTGGTTGCCTTTCTATATCAAGAGTCTCCAAATTTACCAGCTCAAAAATTTTGAACTATGATTCAATTTGTTGGGAACGTTAATCCCTTTCATCGTTTTTATACATACGAATTTTTTCAAGCGTACATGGTTGCCATCGCAGTGTCAAGGTAAGAGTTAACTTAGAAAGTCTGATCAGCTCACTTCATAGAATACTCGAGAAATATGACTATCACGACATAGGCAAAAACAGCATCAAACGTGCGTTAATGCTACTTTTTGTGAATATCTACTTTATGTCTCCGTTCTTCGTGTAACCGCATAAAATTTCAAGAGTTGCTCCTTTCCAAAAGAATCTCTCCTCTCCTTGTCTTACCAATTTGCAAGTCTTCGGCGTTTTCGTTCGAGCATTCAGCATTCTGGCGGATAAATCCCTATAGAAATTCGATAGCCTCAGTTGCAAGTGAATGGTTGCTCGTGAGCGCTGGAGGAGGTGGAAGGCAAGCCGTGCCCAGCCGAGGTGGCCACAGCTGGCAGCTCAAGAAATTTGCATACCTCCAAAAGTTCTTCTATGTGATAAACGGCTTTGAGCCCCTAACTTTTCGATTGATTTATTTAACTTTGAACTGGACTTTTTTGACATTTTGCGTAGAAATCATAGGCGAGCTGCGTGTTTTTACCGCTTGCAGGAAATGTTGGGTCAGAATTTGGCTCTGAATTCCAAGAAAACCTGATTGCTAGTTCAATGAAATTGCAGCGCTTGTCATGCTCGCTTAAATTGGAGTTTCTTTCACGGAATTGTTCTGGAAGACGAACGAAAGTGATAGTTCTTGCGCCTCAGGATGGACCAGTACGATGTAAATGATTGGATGGTAAGTTAAATTCTGAAATTTTACCACGGTCTAAATTTTTTTGCGAATTTGTTATAAATTCTTCCACGGATGCCATAAAAACCAGCAAAATATATCGGTACCAAATCAGTGTTACATACACACACTAGATGTCAACATAAAGCTGTTTCTAGCCAATACCAATATTCAAATAGCCAATACCAGCAATCATGCTTATCCTACCTCGATCATCACACCAGTAAGCTGTGCTGGAGGTTGCATACCCATAAATTCACAACAAACGAGCCTCGATATCAAAAGCTGTTGAAGCACCACAAAACTCAGCGTTAAAACTCAATACAAACGAGCGTCCGACATCACCGTAGAATGAGCTGCAGAAGCACAAGAAGCCTCAACATTAATCTCAAAGGAGGTCGGCCCGAAGTTCTGCGAATCTGGCAGGTCAAGATTGAGCGAGATCTCAAAGTCGGTCCATACTACGTCGGTGTAGCCTGCCGTACCTCGTACATCGATCACGGCGAACACGCGACCGGGATACCGAAGTGTGTTCCAGAATCTCATCAATTGCTAGGTCATCCATCTCACTCGGACAAGTTGTGGGTTTGTTCAAAGTTTGATGGCGGTAAGTTTGAACAATGGACCAAACCAGAGACAAACTTTGCTGTGGGGCCGCCGGTGATCAAACTCTGACAGGCCTCATTAATTGTGACGTGGGGGAGCAGCCTGCGTGGTCTGTAATGCGTCATGCCTGAGATTTGTTCCATAATTATGTAAGACCAAGTTCTAAATTACAAATTAGATAGTAAGTAACTCATTTTAATTTGGAGCGTAGAAATGAAAAATTTCATACACGTGAGGGTAACAAATCGCTCGTCGTTCAAAAGTTAGTTTTAGAATCCAAAGTTAGTTAGAACAAGTCAGTTTTAGAATTTTGAGATCCAAATACCCAATGCGATTCGAATTATACCAGCTTACATCAAATCGACTTTATCTCAAAATTATCCAAGGATTTTACATTTTCATTGCATTCCAAAATCCAGATGCATTTAAACTATCCTATGTGCTTCATACAGAGAAATATACAAATATTTTCCTTTCCTGTTCACAGAAAACATCAAACTACCAAACTGCATTAAATTCCCAATAATTTTCGAATTCTCCATAAATTTCCAATAGCCAATAAACTTCGTATTCCCAATACACTTGAACTTACAGGCCCTCGTCCCCACCACAGCCTCCCCCGCCTTTCCTGCGGAGAAGAAGGCAGTTTCGTTTTGTTCTTTCCTTGGCTGAGCTTCGATCAGAACTCGTTCGGAAGCAATCACGAGGCTTGAATTTGGGGAAAAAACTGATTGTGCGACAAATTGCAGAATTAATGAGACGTTGACAACGAGACCAGGAAGTGAGAGCCGGGATTTGCTGAAACAAGCGACGAGACGACGGCTGTGGATCGCACGTTTGAATTGCGACGCAGCTACAGAGACGAATTCTGCTTAAAAGTGTTCTGCGTTACCTCAAAAAAGTGAGATATTATTCAAGATTAAAAACAACATTTGTATTTTAATTGACTAGGTTAAAGAAATTGACAAAACAGTCAATGCTTGAGTAGCAGTTCACCTACTAATGAGGGCAACAGGATCGGTTGTATGAAGAAATATTCGGCTTTTCCTCAAAAAATAAAGACATAATTTAAGATTCAATGAAACACTTGCAGCTTAATTGACTGGGTTAAAGAAATTGATAAAACAGCCATTGCTTGGATGGCAGTAAACTTACTAATGAGAGCAATAGGAGCGGTTGAATGAAGGTTGTGGATTATCATCTAAATGAACAGTAAAGTTTGTCAAGGATGTGCAGCGAGAATTTTTGGTACCGGGATAACTAATCTGAGACAAACAACGTTCACGAAAGTGAATAAATGGTACGAATGCTAAAAGTTTTACTTGACTCATTTTAAAGATTGAAAAATAATAAAAATTGTTAGCTCATACCACCGTCGGGATCAGAACCGATTTTTCGCGCAGTCTCAAATTCTTCACTCCCTTTAAAAAAATACTTTTGTCACATTTCACTTTATTTATTTTTACAAAAGTCCATATATTAGAACGCTAACTGCTGTATTCTCGTTATTAATCCCGTCATCTGTATGAAGACTAATACATCGAAATCCAGTGGTAACTTTTGGTTCGATTCCCAGTAGGAAGAACTTAAGCACGACCCATCGATGGGTCGTCTCGCAAGCAACATGTTAAACGAGATTTAGTTGCCAAAAACGGAGTTTACTAAGCACAAAATCTGTCCTTTCTCAAGGGCTGTTTCCGAAGCCAGCTGTGTTGAAAATTGTCATGTACTATTTTTGCAAATATTCTCAGAACGGGAGAGCGCCGCTATGGGGCAAAGCAAGTTATAAATTTCCAGCCATCACTAAATTTCACCTTTCCATAAAAGAACGCCATTTTAGAAACCATCAAGATAAAAGACGTCTCGTAACCCCTACAGGGACTATCTTCTTGAACAAAAACTATTACTCTAGGAAAAAACTAAATTGAAAAGTTGAAGTAACAACTACGAAGAGGATCTCCTTGATCAAGCAGCACCGTTTCAGAATCCAACTGAATTTAAGTTCTACTACTGACTGCCGAGTCTATTCTCCCGATCGAAGTTTTACTCACTTAAGTGTTGGCAAGTTAATGCTTCAGTGCTAAAGTTAGTAGATAACTGTGCGTTCTCGGAGCAACTTCTCTCCTACAGTTCGGACAGTTGAGCGACAATGAGGAGATCGGATCGAGTTAGTGAGCGGTAGCGGAAGGTCAATGTTAGAGGACACGGGTCGGTCGAATTATGTTTCTGGACTTCAACTACGACTTCATTTGTTATGCACTGCGATGGGGGATGAAAAATGGTGCGACGTATGGTAATGAACAGTCCTAGCAGCTAGCAACGTTTCCTTCGAAGGTTCAGATGAAATTTAAAATGTTGATTTAACATTGGCACATGATATTGCGTCAATCGAAAATAATTTTTTTCAAGATTTAGAAAAACATTCACTGGAAATAAACGTGAAAGATTTGGCTAAAAGACATAACTAAGAAAGACATCATTTTACGGTCACACATCGAGCACAGAAATTACAGGCGACGCAACCGACCATCGCTACGAGTAGGCTAGACACGAACGAGGGATGAATGACTTACGAAGCTCAACTGATGTGATGACTTGCCTCGTCTTTAGTTTGGTAGAGAGGATTCACGCCTCGGTGAGCAGAATGAATAACGAAGGAATAAGTTAAATAGTGGTGCTTATTCCAATTGGAATACAATGAGATTAAATTTTCAAGTTCTTGCTGGCAAACCAAAGTTTAATGATTAGTCTTACTTCCATAAGACTCAAAGGAACGCCTTTAAAACTCTAACATTACTGCGTTACGAATTATACTGAACAGAATTACCTGAATGAGGAGGAGTCGCAAAAAAACCAAGGATACTCACACCTTGAACATCACAGGCACAAAGGAACAAGTAGATTGAATGTCGTACGTCGGTTGGGCTTGAAATTAAACGTAAATAGATAAAGGGATTTACTTTTAGATTCTCATGGTATTTTGAAACTAAACTATTCTCGCGTACAAATCCTTGCGCCTGGTAAAACAACATGTAGCAAAAACTAAAAAAGGTGTTCGAATTTTAAATTTTCTGAAGAGGGAAAATTTAGCTCATATTGTAAAAAGCGACGTGCGACGTAGTTAGACACAGTAACCGGTACTTGGTTTAACAAATCTAATTAAAGCTGGTACTTAGTTAAAGAACATGCTGATAAAACGATTGTTCCAACTGCCTAAACCAATCGTTAGGTTTAGGCAGTTCTAAATTTTAACCCTTACGCATCCCAACAGATGCGTTAGGAGGAGTCCGAGTTTGAGGCATCGAAGTTTCCTTAGTGATTTTGCAGCTCACGCACCGTTTGAATAGGCTTTTCAGCGCGAGTTCTAAGTTGCACTTAAAAAGTGCTATGTAACCCAGGGAGAGATTAAGAGAAATTACTGCACTTACCAAAAAAGCTTTTCATTCTTTCTGGTAATTGTTGATCATGTTTCCTGCATAAAATGCAAAAGCGCTCAAACTTTAACAGAGGTACCACCAAGAGGAAAATAGGAAGGAAGAAGAACTAAGTGGTTTACGGAAAGTTATTTTTTCGATTATATCAAGTTTTTGGAACAGAACTTAGAAAATTTTTTGCTCGTATATTAATTGGTTGTAGTCACGCAAAATAAGGCATGAGTACGCACACTCACAAAACAGAAAATGAAGATATTAGAATTATCATTCCGTTAATTTACACCTCATTTATCATTTATTAAATGTTCTTTAGAAATGCCATGTTCGTTGGGAATCCAAAGCTTATTGAGAACTCGAAGTTCAATGGGAATTTTGAGCTCAGAATGCATGCATCGCTCACAAATATCAACAAAGGGTCGTGTTTTTCTCGACTGTCGGAAGTTGCGTATCATGCACTTAGCGTCTTTAGACAGGCAGAAAAAGATGAGTTTACGATTATACGGTGTCTAAGACGACTAAGAATGGACCACAAATTCACGAAAAATGAAACTTGAAAAGAACCTTTCGATTCATTTGTATTTTTGATTGCATTTGTCGATAGGAAAGTAAAAAGATGCCTATTGATCCTTCACAACTTGGATGCGCATGAATAATAGTTTGTGGAATTTTTGACTGATACTTAGTTCTACTCTTTATTTTAATATACCATGTTTAAAGGACCTCATATTTCAACCAAATTTTCACATTTTTCATGTATTATTTGATTTTGATTTTGCAGCACGAATTTAGATTGCTTACATCTTGCTCGTGATCCCTAACTTAGTCCAACATAATTATAGAAAAAATCTCAGGCATGACGCATCACAGACCACGCAGGCCGCTCCCCCACGTCACAATTAATGAGGCCTGTCAGAGTTTGATCACCAGCGGCCCCACAGCAAAGTTTGTCTCTGGTTTGGTCCATTGTTCAAACTTACCGCCATCAAACTTTGAACAAACCCACAACTTGTCCGAGTGAGATGGATGACCTCGCAATTGATGAGATTCTGGAACACACTTCGGTATCCCGGTCGCGTGTTCGCCGTGATCGATGTACGAGGTACGGCAGGCTACACCGACGTATCATGGACAGACTTTGAGATCTCGCTCAATCTTGACCTGCCAGATTCGCAGAACTTTGGGCCGACCTCCTTTGAGATTAATGTTGAGGCTTCTTGTGCTTCTGAAGCTCATTCTACGGTGATGTCGGACGCTCGTTTGTATTGAGTTTTAACGCTAAGTTTTGTGGTGCTTCAACAGCTCTTGATATCGAGGCTCGTTTGTTTAGAATTTATGGGTATGCAGCCTCCAGCACAGCTTACTGGAGTGATGGTGGAGGCAGGATGAACATGATTGCTGGTATTGGCTGTATGAATATTGGTATTGGCTGAAATCGGCTTTATTGTGGATATCTTGAGTCTGATTTCATCGGAATGTTGTACCGGTAAGTGTTGGGCTCAAGAAATTAATTTGAAATGAATTTTACGGCTTTCCGACCATTGCTCAATTACTTACAATGCAATAAATGAGTCATTCTCAGGAGTGAATGTGTCCGTGCGGAAGATTCTGCTGCATGGAACCTGTGCTTATTGGCATTGAAACTTTTCTGTTCTGGGCTTGTTGATGCAGCTTTTTTCCAATTGGTATGAGGGTTTTTTCCTGATGGTATGCGATGGGACTGATAATCCAAACTGAGAGCCAATCGGTGGTGCAGTTAGATGGTATGGCACCCAACAGTTTGACTGCTCAGTTTAACCAAATACTTAGGTAGTGGTCCTTGATCGTTTCCTAGAAAATACTGAGATTTTAAGAAAATTAATTAAAGCAGAGTTTTCAGTTCCGTTTCCCCTATATACTACCCTCCCCATCCAGCACAAATAACTCGGTGCGGACTTCAGCATATCCTCTCTTCCCTTCGTAGAACTCGAATCTTTGGACAACTTCTGCCCATTAAGCCTCCTGTTGCCTGGGCATGTGAAAATCAATCAAAATATTGGATTAACCCATCATGGTCTAGGTGGATTGTATAACCCTCTTCTGTGGAAACCTTAGTATCTTGTATATCATTTCTTGTCTAATTTGTATCCTACCCTGATGTGTCCTGAGAAGAGCACTGGTGAATGTCAACTCTTTCCCATGCGGTAACAATAACTTAGAATTTATTAATTTTCCCCTTTGGAAAAATCTGAAAAAAGAGGAGTAAGAAGTTTAACCAGACATGAGATTCTCATTTAAACACATGCGCCGTGCATTTCATCGCTGTATTCCATTTAAATAAAATTGATTTTATTTACTTCATGTTCTGTGAATTGTTCGATAGCGTTAAAGTTTTGGCCCTTGATAGCGTTAAAGTTTTGAAATTCTCATGCCACGATATCATCGTCCCCGGAATGGCATGAGCGATATCATCGTCCACGGAATGGCATGAGCGATATCATCGTCCCCGGAATGCCATGAGCAAAATCACATGCCATGAGCGATACCATCGTCCCGGTTACTCAATTAGGCCGCAGACCTCCCAGCGTACCTCGTAGTTTGAGAATATCCGCTCCTGCCCGTAACTGTTGAAAGCGAGTCTCGCTCTCATTACTCGCCCTAACTTGGATCATGGCTATAACTTCGCCCCAGGCATCATTGCAACTTTGTGCGCCATGCTTCTGTACGATCTTACGCTTCACGGTCATGTTTTTTACGGGTTCGTCATGCGCGCGAAATTGCTCGATGAGCCTCATGCCTGCAAAGTTTCCTTCGGAGAGGCGTTGATGCTCTCCTCGCCGTCATGAAAATGAGTTCATATGCTCTAAAAAATTAGAGTTCGCTTTAACAAATTCTACTACGGTCAAATTTTGGGGACTTGAACAAAATATTACGGTAATTTTTTATATTATCGTGATTGAAACCCAGTAAATGTGACCTTTTCATTTGAGCATTCAGAAAATTAGAATGATGTGAGTGATTTCCTATTGTCTTTCATAAATGTAGGTGGTCGAAATAGGGTTAATCGATGCCCAAACCATAAACTGTTGGCTATTCGAGTCGTTAAATGATTGGAGTTTCGTGAAATCGATTACCTTGGTAGACAAATACTTTTGTTGATCAGTACAGAGTGTTCATTGCTCGGATCTGTGTCAGTACCCCATTATAGTTAATTGCTTTGGCATATACTAGCACCCCATTTAAGTCAAAACGCGCTTTTGCTCACCGCAAAAAGGTGCTGAACCTTCCATGTATACTGTTTGATCACGGAAAGCCGGTGCATAGTCAACTCTTCATCTCCCCAAAGAGTTTCGGGACACCCTTCATCCCTTCAAAGGATACCCTTCACCTGCCCACATCGGGTTAGGAAACAACCCATCATCTTCCCTCTTGTTCACGCCCATGCCTGCCCGTGTGGCCCTCACTCCGACCTTGCCGGTCTGATACCTCACGCCGAGATCCACCGCATCAAATTAGCGGAAAAAGTCCAAACTCGTCTAATTCCGAGGCTTCTACTCAGGAGATCCTCGCATCTCTAACTCAGCCAAACTTTCCGTCGTCCAAACTCCTTAAATTTCGTGAATGTGACTACGATTTTCATGACATGATTCCGAAAATTTAATGAATGGGGCTTTACGAACTTTCTGCATACGGCTGCCCGACTTTCATGAATTCAACTCCATGAGTTGTATGAGTGTGTCTTCACAAATTACATGAATGAGACTTTCCTAAATTCAGTATTGTGACGTGGTCATTTGAATACATGTGATCCTGAAGTTCACGAATGTAATTCTATCGGTTTCTCCGATTTTCGGTTTTTTTTTTTACTTGACTAATGAAATTCGGCGGAGTCGTGTAATTTTCTTTCATTAACCTGTGCTTACAAAATGTAGTGTCGTGAATTCGAGAAATGTGTCGAACTTGGTTCTGTTATTCCACTTCAGTGTCAAAACATTCCTCGAGGAGAGGAGCATGAACTCTTAGCAACGCGCACGTGTCAAAACAGAAAAATGCTTTCCTCTCCAATCTCAGAGAGCGAAATTCACATTTCTCCCAGCCTCTAGCACAACTCGATAATACGAACCAAGCTCGAGTTGAAGAAAACGTGGTTCAAGTCAAACAAGTGTCGCGCTGAAGCCAAGTTCCGCGTTTGGAAGCTCCGTTAACTACATTTTTGCGGACGTGCGGGAAAGTTCCGTGAGATTTCATGACTGCAGACGCGGGAGCGCAGATTTTGCAATCAAAACATTTGAGACAGTTTGTAGTATTTTTATTGTGCGTCTTTTGGTGGACTGTAATTGTGTGAGGCTTGTTAGTTGTACGGTCTGTCAGGTCGTAAATATGAGCTGCTTGAGAACGTTTTTGAGGTCGAAGATGTGTATGATCACAGGAGCTGGTGTGGGTGTTGTATTGATGGGTGGTTGGTGGTTGGTGTCACATTAATGGTGGTGGTGTCACATTGGACGAGGTGTTAGTGGTGGTGGTGTCACATTAGATGGGATGTTAGTGGTGGTGGTGGTGTCACATTGGATGGGGTGTTAGTGGTGGTGGTGTTACATTGGATGGGGTGTTAGTGGTGGTGGTGTCACATTGGATGGGGTGTTAGTGGTGGTGTTCCATTAGCAGATACGGCACATGCGTTAGTGGTGCCAAGTATGTAAGTGGTGACGATAGTGACTCATGTTGTTGGAGGTGGGTACTGGAGATGGTGATGTTCCTTGAGACGCTCACTGCGGCGTGCAAGGAGAGAGTTTGTTCATTGTCGTACTGTGAGAAGCGCCTATACGCTGCTGTCACCGGCACACCACGTGACCTTAGAGGTCGAAACGTTCGATTTTTAATTCTCTTGTTTGATTAAATATAATGATTAATTTGAGAGTTACTGTCCTTGTTTGTTCATTTTATTTCATTTTAAATTATGCAAGAGGCTAATCTTCAATCTTTATCACCACGTGACCTTGTGTGGCTCCATGTCTTGGGTCTCTTCTTATCACTTATCAAAAAAGTTCGGACGAAATTCGTTCTGAGCATTTCTCGGCTGTAACGTCAGTTACTCCGGCTATCAGGCTACATGCATACAAGGTACATCTCGATAGGTGTGATGATCTGAAGACCATTCGATGTACGTCCTGTCCAGTTGTAAAATATCAAACGGGAAGTTTCTGTTCTTTCTGCTGCTGCTGCTGTAGCGCTCTCACGTTCAAAAAAAGTGAAAGAATGTTTAATTTCAATCCTAGTCGTAGTTGCTTCATCAAGATGTATGCGGCAGTTATGCTATTATTAACATTGCTTTATTATATACTATTTTAGCTATGCTGTGGTTTATCTTTGGTTATTCATTTAGATTAGTTTCACGTATCGCATGCGTTGCGCCTAAATATTATACACCTCTAAATTAGGATATAGATGTGCAAAATAAATGAGAAAATAAATTCTGTTTTCTTTGCCAATATCGTTGATGATTTTCTAACAACCGCTGGTACAGATGAATTTGACAATTTCAGAGCCAATTTTCCTGTATGGCTGTTTCTTGATAAACTGTGATTCTTATTTTATCTCACCATACGTGGTTGTTTTTTTCAATCTCAGTGTCACAGAAACTCGTTTAATCATTAGCATCTCCTCTCGGTATCTTCCATCAGGGACCTTGTACTGCATAGCAATGAAATGTATGTACTTTAAAATCCTGGATTAGAGTACCATTTATGTAATGTAAAAACCACTACAAATCGTAGGACAGTGCTACTTAACGTAGCATAGCCCTAATTAACGCAAAATGGTACTACATAACTTAGAACAGCACCTCTCATCGTAAGCTAGCACTACTTAACGTAGAGAATAGCACTACATGACTTAGAACAGCACTAAATAACGTAGAACAGCACTACAGAACATAAAACAGTACTACTTAACGTAAAACGATTTCGTCCGAAAAATGTCCATGCTTCATAACAGTGAACAGTTACATCAAAAATCTCTACAAATAACGTAACGCCGCTCCACACAATGGAATACCGCACTATTATAGATACGTAAGGCTTCAACTTTGCCACACCGGTAATTTTCGAATCTGACGCTTCACCGCTGTAGAACGGGAAAAGCAGGCGTCACAATCAATAACATACCAACCAATCGTGGTCAGACCTAGTGGTGAGCCATTGCAAATGTCTGCCCCCATGTGCTTCGATGAACTTCATGTGGTTAACGTTTAGCAGTTAAGTTCAGGGCGTCAGGTCTGGTAGGATTAGGAGCTAGGGTAAGTTTCAGGGTGTCAGGCCTGGTAGAATTAGGAATTATAGCTAGTTTCAGGATCTCCGGTCTGGTAGAATTAGGAATTATAGCTAGTTTCAGGATCTCCGGTCTGGTAGAATTAGGAATTAGAGCTAGTTTCAGGATCTCCGGTCTGGTAGAATTAGGAATTAGAGCTAGTTTCAGGATCTCCGGTCTGGTAGAATTAGGAATTAGAGCTAGTTTCAGGATCTCCGGTCTGGTAGAATTAGAAATTTGAGCTAGTTTCAGGATCTCCGGTCTGATAGAATTAGGAATTAGAGTTAGTTTCAGGATCTCCGGTCTGGTAGAATTAGGAATTAGAGTTGGTTTCAGGATCTCCGGTCTGGTAGAATTAGGAATTAGAGTTAGTTTCAGGATCTCCGGTCTGTCAGGGTTAAAATCGGACGACTGCGGAGTAGGGAGGCCGCTCGTGACTGTATTCTCTCCTAGAAAGCTGGCACACGCACACACATACACACGCACACATACGTACATGGGCACGCACACGGAGAAGGAAGCAACCGTGTACGTGATTCCTGAACCGGTTTCACTGGCGCAAGAAGTGGCCCACTTACCAACGCATGAATGTGCGTGTACGCAGCCATGTACGTGCGTCTGTGCATGTACGTATTGTGCGAGTGCGCACACATGTACATGCGTGTGTACTTCTACGGATATTTTTACGGATACGCGTATCAACGTATGGTTGTGCGTGTACGCATCCATGTTCGTGCGTCTGTATATGGACGCATTTTTGTACAGATATGTATACAGAATGTATTATTGAGTGAGTTCGCACACATGTAATTGCGCGTGTACTGGTACGTTTATTTTTACGGAAACATGTACCAACGTATGACTGTGCGCGTACTCACACATGTACATATGTGTGTGTGTGTGTGTGTTCGTACGGATACCAGTGTATGCACAGACAGTTTTTTACATAGGCACTATACGAGCACACACATGTCTCGAGCATCAAATCAGTACTCAGTAAAAGCGCTTCACTTAATGCGTACAACAGGAGGACTCATTAAAATCAGGAGAATTTTAAGTAAAATCAGAAGAATTTAGTATAACAGAAGAACTCAGTTAAATCAGAAGAACTCAGTGCAACAGAAGAACTCAGTAAAATCAGTACCCAGTCCAAGCGCTGCACTCTATGCGTACACCAGGAGAATCTCACGCAGCGCCGCACATGACGCGGTGTTCCTGCTCCTCAGTTGTGCCGGCCGCAGAAAGTGGGGCAAGCAGGCCTTCTCCTGTGATGCCAGCAGGCCTTCTCCTGCGATGCCAGCAGGCCTTCTCCTGTGATGCCAGCAGGTCTTCTCCTGTGATGTGTGGAGTATCTTTTTAAATTGTGAGGTCCCCAATTTCTGATTTGTGATCAATTTCTGAGTTGTGAGGCTCGCAATTTCTCAGTTGTACTCAATCTCTGAGCTGTATTCAACCTATCGGCTGAACTATGTTGAGTGTTCAAACTTGGTTTAGTTTTCTGCGGTATAAGAAAGTTATGGTCGTACCTGAGTTTAAGAATGTTGACAGACCTCTATGTTTTAGTATTACCGTCACCCATTAGCCGATTTTCATGCATTGACAAACCCAGTGTGATAACGAACCCCTTTTCCACAAAATAATCTCCTAGTTTTTACTCATACCCAATGTGCGCATGAACTTCAAACCTTGTTTTTGCGATGAATTCTGGAGCTTCGTCACGTAATCGGGCAGCAGAAAGGGAAGTCACTTAACCGCGACACTCTGCAATTTTCGCCTCGGGTCCGCTAAAAAACTTAAGTCTTGTTTTGTTTTGTGAAGGACTCCTCAGTCCGCACATGCGTTCATTTGTCCATCCACGCGTATGTCCTTCCGCCTGTCCATGCATGCGTCCATTCGTCCGTGTGTCCGTCCGTCTGCCCGTGCGTCTATCCGTCCATGCGCCTGTCAGTCAGTCCGTCCAAGCCTCCGTCCATCCGTGCGTCCGTCCATCCATGCGTTTATTCGTCCATATGCGTCTGACCGTCACGCGTCCGTCCATGAAGCAGAGCAGGATCGGCCCCTCAGGGCCCCATACCCTCAGCTCATCTCCCGGTGCCGCCCACCTAATAGAGCGGTAGCCACGGATTCGAGTTTTCCTTTGATCAGAACAATCAATGGGACTCTCGCTTCAAAGCTCTCCTTTCATCTCTTCATCCCCACTGTCACACTTTCCCCATCAATCTTCATATTCTTTTACATCGTCCTACTATTATTTCTTCTCGTGTTTAATAGTGCAAATTTTGATTTCTTTGTTTATATTGTCTGTTCAAAGGTTATTATCATTTCCTCTTTTGCGTACTATCGTGTTCTCTAAGTTTTCTTTTCCTATCTTACCCCATTTCTTACACTAACGCTAATTTTTCTCCTCGCCTACTGAAGCAAGATTATGTTACCAATACCACTAAAGTTGCGTGCCCAACACTGTCTATTTCAATGAACTATTGTATTTCTAGGTCTACCTAACCTTCAACACACACTACCTATACTATCACTACCACTACTACTCGCCTGGCCTCTCTTCTTCGCTACACCCGTCACTGTAGGAGCTCAAACAGTCAAATTGTCGATGTCCTGTCAAGACATGGGCAAGTTAACTGGGATCAGAAAAGGCTCAAGCCCAGGTCACCTCTCATTTTACCCCGCATTAACTCTTTGACTGCGACGTGAGCCATATTTGGTCACAGGGAGTTTTCATCATGCTACTGCCCGACCAGTAGTCTCAAACTCAATTTTTAGAAATACTTGATCAAAAATAAAAGGAAACAAGATCCATTTAATGTTTAGTATTTTCAACCTTGCTTACTGCAATTGACTTTATATTTGAATTGGATGTAAGAATTGTCATTTTCGTAAGCTTTTTAACACGTTCACTGCGACTGTTTAAAGTGAAGTTGAATATTAAACTCAAATTTAAAGTCATAATAGCACGCAATTTTTAAAATAGCAAACATTAACTGGATCGTGCTTTCATTTAGCTGTAATTGTGTATATATTAAAATTAAGTCTGTGACTACTGGTCGTTCAGTAGCGTTATGAAAATCCCCTCTGTGGCCACCGGTGGCTCACGTTGGGTGAGCCACCAGAGTGTTGAGACTGTAACTCAGTGAGATTTACCACCATTTTACAAAGTGTTGAGACTGTAACTCAGTGAGATTTACCACCATTTTACAAAGTGTTGAGACTACCTCAGTGAGATTTACCACCATTTTACAAAGTGTTGAGACTACCTCAGTGAGATTTACCACCATTTTACAAAGTGTTGAGACTGTAACTCAGTGAGATTTACCACCATTTTACAAAGTGTTGAGCCCACGTAAACATGCAGGTCGTAATTTTCATAACCTCTATAAGAATTTCCTCGATTCAGTCGCGCGGAAAAAATTCATTGTGGCTGTTGGCACGTGTTGTTCGACTATCCCGGCATCAGTTCTTTGTTGATTTTCTTCATTTCGGTCGACGTGGTATTTTTATATTTAATCTTTTCGTGGCATGATTTCTTGCGAATTATTGGATTCATACATCTGGATGATTTGTTAGATTAAATATTCCTCAATGCTTCTAACGCCAATCCTCTCAGGAGGAGATAACCATTTTATCTATTAGAAATAGTACTCTAAGGAGGAAGATGTGAGGTCTAAACGGTCTAAAACTCTAAGTTATGTAGTCTTTTTTGTTGAAAAAGAATAGGTTTTTGTTTTGCTAGATACTAGTTATTTTCGGTTCACTGCTGTCCTGTTTTTTAGCATCTCTGACTTTCTTCTTTAACTTCTACGTTGTTTCAAAAATTTCCTTCCTAGCTAGTGTTTCTATGCGCATGGGATCTTGCGAGGAACTTTGTGCATAGATTCTGCGTTTCCTTAACTCAAAACCAAATGGTGCTTCATTCTTCCTCTCTTTGGAACACTCTGTTTTTTTTTTTGGTTAGGGAGGCTCAAATCAACTTATAACCTATTATAATTATGCCGCCAATGTCCTTTTTATTCGCATCTTACAACAGAGTCGTTGAATTGTATTTCTTGAGTTTCCCTTTCATTAACGCTCCAGAACATTTCCGTTTCTGTTGCTCTTAATGGAAGAGTTTAAGCTTTGGTTCTAGAAAAAGAGACTTTCTTTTACCACGATGGCATGTCTCGGTAGTTCAACTTTGGATTTCCTGCCGCCATGAGGGCCTCTTTGATCTCCCTTCGATTTTTACGAGAGATGCTCCATCAAAAATGTTTTTCTCAAATGTAATTTACGGCGAAGAATTTCTTGCCCGCCCAGATATTTCCTGTCGTTGGGCTTTCCGATGATAGTTTTTTGTTGTGATGTTTTTTTCTGCTGAGGTACATTGTCTTCTGCTGAAAACCCTGCAAAGACACTTCATTTATACGAGAGACTCCATTTCCTGCGCAATAACTGTATTTCCTTTTGAGATACCATATTTCCTGTCTATCCGCGAAACTTTATTGCCTACCGAGACTGTGTTTGATCGAAAGACTTTATTTCTTCCGGAGAGTGGCTATTTTCTATAGAGATGCTTAACTTCCAGTGGAAAGAAATTGTTTCTCACGGAAAGTAGGTACTTCCTACACAGAAAAGGTATTTCCAACGAAGTCATTTCCCACTGAACTATTTTATTTTCTACGAAGGGACATTTCCCCTGCATGTACAGGGTGGCGCATAAGTAAAGCCCCCTTTTGAAGGTAAATCTTAAAGATTTATTACCGCAATATACACTGGGTATCTGTAGACAGGATACGACATGAAAATAAACTTTTAGAGTTCCTCTATCGTTTGCAATTAACTTTTTCGTTATACCTTTCATAGTTTATTTATTATTAATTTTTTAAAAGGGAAGGGTGCGTTACTTATGCGCCACCCTGTATTTTTTCCTAGTAGAACATATTTCCACGAAGATACTTTATTTCCTACGAAGAGACATTTGCTACAGAGGTACTCTATTCCCTGCGAAGAAACAAATGCCGCACAATTATTTCATTTCTTACGAAAACACATTTGCTACCGAGTTACTTTATTTACCATTCCCTCCGGAGCTGTTTCATTTCTTACGAAGAGACGTTTTCTAAGTTGGGGCTTCATAATTCCTGCGGCGAGACATTCCCTAAGTAAGCATGCGTAACCATGATACTCCTACTACACAAATTACAACTCGAGCTGTGATTGAGGTCGAGCAGTCCGTTTCATGAATGGTGCTCCGTTTTGTTTTAAATGTCTTCGTTTTTTGTTGAAGAAATGGTGAAATATAAAATGTGTTAAACTCCTAATAATTTGATTTTAACACCGTCTAATATATATTTTTCTAGTTATTTTTTGGAAAATTGCCAACAAGTTTTTTTTTTAGAAACTTAATCATAATTATTTATTCAATTTAACAAGTCGTACCAGCCATTTCATCCAACTTTTTTCACAGTAGAACCCCTTATAAGTACAATATTTCTATTTTACGCGTTCAATTTCAGAGAATTTATTGAGAGCTTTATTTAGAATTTTTCAAGTGCTTATTAAGCGTTGCTCCTTTTCATTCTGTATTTTTTATAATCTCGAGGCCACTGAAGGCCGTCTGGCCGAGTCTCAAGTGGACGTAACTCCGAAGTTTTTGCTTGCGCTGCACATTGCATTAATAAGCCAGGTTCTTTAGGAGCTTAGTTCTCCTGTTTTGAAATTTACTCTGCACTTTTGTCTGTATCTGTTTCACGTTTTTCATGCCTTTACTTCATGCACTTTTTCTGATGATAGAAATTTTATGTTCATTAAATTTATTAGAATTTTCAGTAGTAATGGTGGAGCATTTTTGTATTTTGGAAGAAGGGAAGGAACGAAATCGACTTTTTCTGTGCATTCAACGAGAAATAAAGGTGCAGCATAGGACTGTCTTGTTGTTCAGGCATCATTAGCACCTGTAGCTTTGCAGGCGAGATGTAAGTTCACAGATGCAGCCAATGTTCACATGCACCATGGCAGCAGATGTGTCGGCAACCAACGTCCACATTTACGATTGTAAAAGATCCACGCGCTGCCAACATTCACATTCAGTAGAGTTAGAAGATCCACACGCTGATAACATTCACATTTACAACGGGAAAACACAAGTCCGAAGAATTTTTTAATTTGCAATGACACGCGCTACCAACATTCACATTCACAACGATAGAAACAAGTGTGAAGAGTTTCCGAATTCGCAATCACAATGGATGACATAGTAACAATCTCAACACCCACAAAAGTAGCAGATACCCGTGCACATTTTACAAACGTTCTGTGTGTCTACTTTAACCTTTCACGGAAGGTGCATTAATTTCTAGGCGATTGTGCTAGCGCAGTGGTATTCATTGCACGGCTCACGAGCTGCTGGCGGCTCGCAATGGCTCAATTCACGGCTCAAAATGGCTCAAAAAAAAATAGCTCAATTCACGGCTCTCGAAAATTATGTAAATTTATTAATTAATATATAATTTATATAATATACGCTAACCTTGCAGTTGTTGCGGTTCTCTCAATGAATGCGTTTAACTGAAGTGGCTCTCATGCGAAAATTAGTGATTAACGCTGTGTTAGAGAAAAACGCTCATGAAGTTCACTTAAAACCTTATCTAAGTCGGATTAAACCGTAACTCAAGGTTCAACTCTAATTAAACTCAATTCCAAGATTCATCTTTGAAATAGACTGGGAATAACTTGAAAAGTACCGTCATTTGACTTTGGTTGTGACTACTGGTGGGCACTCGCTCATAATGGGAATTGCCTCTGTGACCACCGATAAGCCACCAAGCAGTTAACGTGTTAGTGTCTTATATTTATATATATTGGGCAAGTCTTTAATACGACGGAAACATATTTGTTATCACCTCATATTGCAACTCAAGGGCAGTTTCATGCACTAGAAAGCTTACACATTCACTTTCGAAAGCATAAGCGTTCGAGTGGAACCATTGAAATTTTTTAGTTGTGTAGATTGATCTCCGAGTAAATCAGTCAACCGTTTATGTTATCATTTCGTTTATTACGAGTAAAGCCAAAAATCATTTTCAGCATTTGTGTGCCATGTTTATTTCTGAGTTTATTTTCACTCACATTTTAAGACTTCGAAGAACGCTCAGTGATTACTCTTAAATTTACCTTTGCTTACATAACAAGACTCCGAAGAACGATTCAACACAATTCTACCAGATGATCACAACACCTTAACATAAACGTGAATTTGAAACGAACTGCGATTTCGCAAACTTAACATTCGACTTTCCGAGTGTATAACTGAGTGGCACGAGCTGAGGCTCTCTTGCAATCGGATTGTGATGTTATTCTGCAGCAGAACTAATCGTGTTTACGTCTCCTTGGGCAGGTGCGTACGACCTCAAGTGGCTTCGACATCCATCGATCGAATCCAGTGAGGTTTGCATTCGACGTTCGCATTCAGCGCGGACTTCGATATTCATCAGTTTAATTCCGTGAGATCCTAAACCTCGGATTCTGTAGTCATGGTCGTGGGCTTATTGCTGAGATCTCTCGATTGTGAGTCTCGGGGAGCTGCAGAGTCTTGCTGAGTTCTAGTCTTTCTGAGTTTTAAAATTGCTGGGTTGCGGTCTCGCTGGGTTGCAGTCTCACTGAATTCTGGTCTCTCTCAGCTCGAATCACTATTGATGATTCTTTGGTTCAATCGAGTCTACATTTAACGCTTTTGACTAATCTCAGAATCTGGAAATTACCATTGACAGTATTCCTAAAGATAACTTGAAGTATGAGGCCGAAATCAGCATCTAAATTCAATGACTACGATGAAACAAATTCGGAACATCACTGGCCTGTGTTATTGGAAGTAATAAATAATTAAAAACAAACCCTGCAGAATAGGTAAACTAATTCCTTCTACCAAAATTCACTAAAAACAGATCACAGAGTATCCCATGTGAAGGCCCGTTCGATTTAATTCAAATTTCTTTGTTCGATGGCGCGAGTGCAGCAGAAGTGATCGAAACAGTCGCTGGCTCTGATTGCTATGCTGCTCGAAATTTGACTACGACTCATGAATCTTCAATTGATCCTGAAACATGTGATCTTCCAGACCCTGCCACTTTGCAATTCAAAGAGATTCCGCTCGTTTAGTCTTTAGATGTTTAGGAACAAAGAAGTGATTTATCTTCACTCCAGGTTACCGAATCAGTGCTTGAATATCGTGTAGAATGGCAGACTCTACCATTTCTGATAAACTGCAGAATAGTAGCATGTAGAACTGCAGAGTCTACGTACCTCTTCTGATGAACGTTCCTTGAATATCATGTAGAACTGAAGACTCTAGCTGTGCTGATAGACGTGCTGCAGTGTTGAATTCTTTACCATTCAAGCGGATTTAAAAATGTACTTCTAAAAACAGCGCTAATATGTTATATTTCTAGTCGATTTGTGCCCTAAAGTTCTCGTAAATATCACTTATGAGCTGCAGTTACTTCCTCATTCTGATATTGGCGACAACCTGATGCCAGCGCCAGACGTTGACGGTGGCTGCAATAACCGTAAATTCAACAAAAACATCAAGACAGTAAAGAAGTAAGCTAGGACTTCAAAATTTATGAAAATTACAAATGAGAACATTCAAGTAGCATCCATCACCAATATTCAAAATTAAAATCATCCGCTCTCAAAAGAAACGTTAGAAGCATCGTTGAGGATTTTTGAATGGATAAATCTTCCAATGCATTCTTCTCAATATTTTACGACTCCTCCAAATTATTTGCATGTATGGATATATTTGCCCAAGAACCGTGCTGGCTTTGACTCGCCGGCCCTTGTTGTCACTAGCAGAACCTCGCCGAAATCAACGCGCTTTGTACCCAAGTTGAATGCTTCATTAACGTGTTATGTGGGAGTGCTCTCAGCCGCCAGCTCTGCTAAACTGAACAGTGAGCGCGTCACTCACACCAGAGACTCCAGACCTTTGATTGTGATGCAGCGTAGAAACATTTAGAAAATCTTTTCTCATAGGGTGTTTTTCTGTATGGAAGTCGTGAAGAACATTTTTATTGAGCTAAAATGTCATTAACGTGTTGATTACCTAGTAGTGGTTAGTAGGAGTATGTGTCACACTAGGTGTTTTGCTCTATTACATACAGCATAACTGTGTTGTATTTCAATAATTTCACTTTTCAAAATAGATTTCAGTGTACTAAGTAAATTATTACAGTGCAATCATATTTTTACGCTCTTTAGAAAAGATAGAAATTTAGGCGGGCTGTAAAGTCAGTTTTTCAATTCTACTACTTACAACTTAACCAACCGGTGCAACAGCACAAACGTGGTCTACGTGTTAAATGCAGCCTCCGTCTCACAAACTTGCACGTCACTTCTACTCTGCAACTCAGCAGTCGGTCTCGAGATGAATAAGCATAGCGGAAAGTGGACCCGCTCATGTATAGCGGCTGTGAAGATTGGTGGTGCTAGAAATGACAAATTTTTAAACTGAATACTCAAGCTCGCACTTGCGTGACGGCGAAATACTTTGTACCAGTTTATATTTATTTGAACTTATCCGTCGTGACTGCTTCTCCTTCCAGTTTAGCATTCTTGTTGGCCTGATAGCAATTTCTTCCGACAATGATACCTTGTATAAAAATTTATCATACATAGTAGTACAGTGTTGGTTGGTTGCTTGCTTGATTTGTCTCTTCAACTCTCTGCAATGACTGTTTTCTATGATTTTTAACTGTATTTTATTCGTATTGATTGAAATTTCTTCAAAAGGAATCACAACACAAAATTTGTCAAATTCAAAAGAAGAAAGTGCTCTAATTTAAACATTTCAAAAAATGCCAGCTTCCAAGAATAAATTATAAATTTCAATGCGAAAATATCACCTTCACTTATGACAGCACGGGTACACCAATGAAGGAAACATGCAAGAATATAAACGTTAATCTGAAGATCACTCTCTAACTTACCGCTTGAGCATCTAAGATTTCAGCTGCCCCGAGCAGCAGCGGCTGGAACCATCGATGCTCAGGCGGAAAAGTATAACTTGGGTGAAGATGGGCTGGATATGTCTGGAAGCAGCGCGACGTGGGCTTTCAAGTCTCCATAAGCCAAATATTTTTTATTTTAATCGGGCCTTCCGGGATGGTCCTCAATTGGTATAACCTTTAACCAAGTCAGAAAGTGGAACTGTAGAGTGGCGACCTGGGAATGGACTATTTTGGTCGGTACTCCAGCCAAATTCTATTTTTATTCCAATTTATTACAAATATTTACTTCGTACACATATTTTGAAATTTTTAGGAAGTTGAACTATCAGTTAAATGAACTTGCTACTATTTTGGAATTGTCTTACATTTTTTAGTGGGTGCTTAAAACGCCTTCAATTTTGTTCAGCCAACAGGAGTTCAGTTCATTAAAGAATCTGCATATTTCCAATCTCATTTCTTAAGATTAGCGTTCAGTTTGCTGTTGAAATTATTTCCCTTTTATACTGTAAGTTTTTGAATGAAATTTAGGCAAAATTCGTGTCTTTTAAAAGCACATAATCACGATCCTCACGTTTCCCTCAATACGTTTAAATACGGACGTATTGGACTTTGAGAGCTCATGAATTTCATCAAATGTTTCATTTACCTGGTCATATTTCTGCGAACCTTCTTTTGAACGCCCCGCTTTGTAACCAAATGCCACTTCATTTTCGAGCGTTGCCGTGTTTATGATCTGTTTAGCTTCATGTCCGCCAGGGTGGTCCAGTTTGTGACCCGCCATGCTGTGCGATAACGTGTCAAAGTTTCAGTCTTGTACTGCGCCACCATACTGCTCTGAACTGCATCACAATACTGCTCTTCCACTGCACCACAATACTGCTTTGTCACTGCACCACAACACTGCTCTAACACTACACCACAGTACTGCTCTAACACTGCATCACAATAATGCTCTAACACTGGACCACAATACTGCTCTAACACTGCACCACAATACTGCTCTAGCACTGCACCACAATACTGCTTTGTCACTGCATCACAATACTGCTCCAACACTGCATCACAATGGTACTTTAATACAACACCATACTCTGAAATTTTCATCTCAACTTTGGGTGTATTCTCGTCTTTATTTTAAACTGGATCTGCCGTGCCACTCTGCAACTAACAAACGTCCGCTTGCTCGAAATAATGAAGCTAACTGAATTGGGAATCTAGTTATTTCTTGCACACGCACTCCCAGTTTTGGACACCTGCAAGTTTGCCTCCACACTGAGAGCTGTGGATGTGGGTATCTCTTGTTTTGTTCTCACAGTTTCATTTTTGTTGGATTTTGTTCAGTTACACTCGGTATGTTTCACTTCCATGTGAATTATTGAATAGTTTCAACCCATTTAAATGTTCTCTATTATGTTCATTATTCTATGTTTATATTATTCTCAATTTACATGTTCTCTTAAAAGATTATTAGAATGACAAGTTAAGCAAGCGTTTGCGAGTTGTCAAACGTGCGATGCAAGTTAGAGTGCAGTTTGGATCGCTGCGGTGAATTGTTGCCACTAACTTTCTCTGAACATCCCGCAAAGTTTTCGGATAATATTATTGATGTTCTATTGCTAATATGAGAGACTGATCACTCTCGATGAGGGGTAGCGATGAACAACGAAAGACACGTTTAACTGTTGCATGTCACCGGGTAATAATTGTTGTGAGGTTTATTTTAGGGTCAGAATAGATCAGAACGTCAATGAGATGAGGTTGGCCCAATACATGCATTTGGCATGAGTATTTTCTCCGTCGAGCGCGTATATTGAATGCTGAAGTTAACTCCAATAACAACACTCTTGTCAAACGTACAAGTATAGCCGATGTGACTTCATTTCGTCACTTAAGGTGATGTGTATATTGTTATATATTTTAGTGCACATTTTGTTCAAATTTATACTCCTTCTATAATCCTTATTTTATTTATGCGTATAAATTTATGCTGATGTCGGTATTCAACACTTAATCTTATGAAAAAAAAGTACATTGCTAGCTCCAGAATATCTCTGATAATTATTTGACAAGGAGCACTAATTTTAGCTCATAAATGCTATAAAACGCAGTAAGATAATTTACGTGACACAAATCCTTCACTGGACACTGTTGAGTGTCAAATAAACGGCAACTGTTGCGCTACTCTTTATACTTCGGTATCGATTCTATATAAACAAGTAGTTCTCAAATTATTAAATTCGATTGCCGTTTCGTCTATTCATTTTTAGATGTGGTTTGGTCTCTAAATTAGTTAATTTTGGCAGGTTTACTACTGCATTTTTATTACGAGCAGAAATGTTCTTGTTTAGCCTTGGAAAAAACACGTTTATAAGATTCATTTTTTCCTAAAATACGTGTTGAATTCATCTCGCGGCTCATTCTTGCTAGAGAATATTTGAGAAAAATTGCTATCAAATGAGTTGAAAATTAGACAGCTCTCTAGTCGTGTTCTCACTCGCATTTCATAAATAGCAAACGAATTTCCGCGTAATCTATTACATTTTTCCTGCAAACCACGCAACTTTCCGAGTGATTCATTTTAAAACAAATTCATGGGAACCATTTCATTTCACATTTTTCCACACGCAGCCGAGATCTCATAATTTCATTCCCTAACAAACTCATTTCCTTTCGGGAGACCTGGCGAAATTTCTCATTTTAGTGGAGCACTCAACAGTTCCTTCCTTGTTAAAATTGTAAAACCTCCGACGGATTTTTTGGCTTCGTCTAGTCTCTTAACGCGAGACTTTTCACTATTTTTGGAGGTTGTTTTCTCGGGAGATCGGCGCTGTTTTTGCGGCCTAACTCCAGCCCAGTATGTGTTGAGCACAGACCTGCCAGGCGGACTCTGGCTGAGATTGTGGACGCTCTCGGCGAACAAACCGCAGTTCTCCAATTGATATGAGGTCTTCATTTCTTCCTGTGCTGCTTCACTTCTGATAGTGTGGAGGTCTTCATTTCTTTTTGTGCGAACTGCTTCACTTCTGATGGTGTGGAGGTCTTCATTTCTTTTTGTGCGAACTGCATCACTTCTGATAGCGTGGAGGTCTTCATTTCTTTTTGTGCTAACTTCATATCTGTCCATTCGAAGTTCTTCCCTTATCTTAGTGTGATGTTCTTTACTTTTGTGGTGTTCTTCATTTCAATTTGTATGAACTACTTCACTTCTGCTCGTGTTCTGAGAATGCTGAACTTCTGTTCGTAGCCTCTGAAGTTTAAATAATTATTCATATTGTGTAGTTTCATGTTACAGAATTGAGGATTTTGCTCCAGATTTGGAAAAAATAATTACTTAATTAGTATGATATTCAGATAATTTGAAAATTAATTATTTCATCACATAAAAGCAGTATTATTTCAGTATTCAATCAGTATTCTATGAGCATTAAATGGCGAGAACGCTCTGTCAGTGTTGTTAAAATCACTTGGAAATTCAAGATGAGATGAGAGTGAGATGTTTCATCTTTACTCCTACGATCTGAAACGGAAGTCAAACGCTTGTTAATGGTTGCTGTAATGTATAGTGGATTACATAGCTTAAATAACCTTCAAGCTATACATGGCGTGCTGAAATTTGCTGAATTTTTTTTAATTAGATTTCTCATTCATCACATTGGTGTATAAAACTCTCATACATAGTCCCTATGCGCGATAATTTAAATGTAAGCGCGTAGCCCTTTTTTGATATTTAATCCAAACGAGTATTACTTTACCTTCCTCAGAAGAGTTCCAACGGTTCAGACGATAGTGTTGTTTAAGAGGTCATTCTAAAGCTCGCAATGGAGCACGATCTCTGTTTTTGAAGTGCTGCGTTCCCACATGAATTTTGGTCTGTTTATGGCTTTAGAAGTTGTTTTGCGCGGCCGTAAATTCCCCATAATCTGCCTCCAAGCTTGCTGACTTCAGCCCCTGGAGACCCTCCCGCAAACTCCGCTCATGCCGTGAATCCAACGTCGTTTGTTTTCGCCAAATCTTTGAATCGAGGCGAGCGCAAGAAATTCTGATCGTCTTCCTCTTTTTTATGCTGAGTTTTGGCACGCGAGCACGGAAGGAATGTTCTACTGTCGACGAATTTGTTCTTTCTTCTGCATAATTTGTTCCTATCATGGAACCTGGAAAACAGCTGCTAGCACGCGGTTGAAATTTTCCTTTCTTGATGTGCACCCGAGTACTGGAGCGTCATGTTTTCCTTGGTTAGGTGTTCAAGTTGAAAAATATGTTCATTTCACTTCATATGTTAAGATGGAACATTTTCATCCCAAAATTCTTCACAACGGCGTTTTCAGGATGAAATCTATTCATAAAGACCCCTCAGCATCTGGAAACCCTTCAGCGTTTAGTGCCAATAGCTAAATTGCGCTTGAACAATTCCAAATAGGATAATTTTGGCGAGAAAAAAATGCCAATACAGCACCCTGTCCCTGGATCCATCAATCACTAAGAGCTGCTGCCTGTAGCTCGCCCGGCGCTGCCCGGCCTGCAACACCTCCCTGATCCCGTTTGATGATCTATGCTCTCAATTAAAAGTCGTAATTGGGATTGTGTGTGCAAAGTCTATCTCTCGGGTGCTCAATTTCCTTACTCAATGATTGATTGATTGTTTTTCGCGGGCTATTGGTCGGCTGTTGCGAGTTTTTGATTTAGTGCGAGGATTCATGCATTGCAGTTCGCCTGTGGTTTGCTCCATTGAGCACTAGATCAGCTGTCAGAGGCTGTTGGTTGGCTGTTTTAGACTCGTGTTTGACTGTTGTGAGTCCTTGATTAGCTGATATGGGTTCTTAATCAGCTGTTGTAGATTCTTGATCAGCTGCCAAAGGTTATTGATTGCAGGTTCTTGGTTGACCGTAGTACGCAGGTTCACCATGAGCTTGCTTTTAGAAATTTTTGACTGACTGCTGTGACTTCTTGATCGACTACTATTTGCTAATAATTTACTGTTGTAGATCTTTGATTAGCTGATGTTTAGCCATTCATTAGATGTTGTAGGCTTTCAATTTTCTGCTGGAAACTCACAATTATACTGTTCGTAAACTCTTGATTAATTTTTAGCGGCTAGGCTCCTAGCACACTATGGGTCGTAAAATGGGCTGCTGTAAGTTCTTGATCAAGTGTACTGTGTTCTCCATGCACAGTTACAGGTTCTTAATCACCTACGGTGGGTTGCTGAGAGACTGTTGTGAGTTTTGAATTAAATGATTAATGATTCTTAGATTTATGTGGGCACGCATACTAGGTAATTTCGCGCACATTTTGGTGCACTTTGAGGATGTCTCTTAAGTAGCTCCTCTCTGTTACTGTCTCCCATTCTAGCAATCTGTTTAATTAAATTTGACATCATAAATCTATCATGCAATAATGAATGCTTCTTATTATTTACAGTCAGAGATAAATATAACTTTCTTTACAATTATTCTAAAACACTGTTTGAACGTGTAGGTTTCAAAAAACTATTGAAGCCATCTGAAATTCGGAAATTTTTTTCGCACAATACAACAGGAAACATGTCCATCGATTTGCTCAAATGGTTTGATGTTGCAACAAATGTCACATGTGTCCTGCGTTTGAAGCGCATTAACATCGTAGAAGCACATTAACATCGTAGAAGCACATTAACATTGTAGGAGCACATTAACATCGTAGCCTTATTCATTTGCATTAAATGAAAAAAACTACAGCTCCCAAATTTGTTTTTCGGCCTGATCACCCGAACAAAATTACAGTCCGAGCGCCGCCTCAAACTTCAAACAAATTGATAGAGTTACATTGCCGCATGTGCCAGCACTCAACGTGGCGCTCTATATCTTATGTTCTACTGAATTCTGCCTCATTCCGAAGTTTCGATTCGGCGCCGGTAGACTCGAGCTTGCTTGCTGTTTTGGCCCACCGTTGTAGGGTGTTTACACCGCCTCATTTTGTCGAAATCTCATTCGAAGTTTGACGAAACTTTCTTGTTTTGTTGGCCGAGGCTTGACGGTCGCCAGAAGCTACCGTCTGACGAGCATCTTTCGTTAGCGCTTCCATGTTCGAGTGCCGCGAGCTCTTGTGAATCTCAGTGCCGCAGATACTCTTTATTGTTAAGATGAACTTCAGGAAGAAAGAGTAGGCGTCTTTCCAGGATGTAGAAGGCAGTTTTTTTACACTTGGTGAGCTGAAAAAAGCCACGGAAAAGTAAAGAAATATGTCATAAAATTTAAATTTAGACTACAAACGTTGATGCGCGTGCGCGTAAATATAAAGTTTAGAAAGGGTTGGCAAGTTTTTTTTTTTTTTTTTTTAGTGTAGAAAACAGTTTTTTGTCACTCAAAGAGCAGAAAAAGCTAGGGAAAAGTAAAGAAATGTGTCATTCAATTTAGACGACAAGAAGTGCGCGCAAATAACCTGTGTGCGAAGGAGAACATTACAAAAGAATGGCTCACTTCATCACATTAGGCAGGAGTTGTTTGGCAGTTAGTGCCCTAATAATAGCCATAGAAATCTAACGAAACACATAAAGAAGTTAAGACGATCGGATCCATGTGTAATTTATCGGGAATTCTTGAAAATCTCAAGTTCGGCCATTCTGAAAAGCATGCGTTATTTTAAAAAATGCAGTGTAAACTTTAAAAATTTATTGTATTAGATACCAGAGATGATTTAATAATTTCGTTCATCGCTGAAAATCCTCTTTCAATGCATCGATTGGGTAAATTTAAAATCTCCGTAAGCAAGTCCGTCCATATGCAATCGGGTAGCTACATTACGCAGGTAAGTATGCTCAATGTTAGGTACTGAATATCAGCGGCTCGAGATATTTTTACCTGTTCATTTGAGGCGGAATTCATTGAAAGTTAAACACACTAATGACGCACGAAACGAATCCATTCATATTTGATAGCTTTTGCAGTGCAAATTGAACATTATTTTCATTGTGAAGAGATGAAACGTCCTGGCTCATCATTTACCAATCTAACTCCAGTATTTCAGATGTCAGATATCATCTAGGATTATAATTAGTTATAATTGGATAACTTTACAGTGGAATCTTGACAGCATCAAGCCTCTTATTTTAAATTAAATTAGGCTGGAGCAGAGGAGCTTTAATTAATTAGACTTTGATATCCTCACTTCGCTCGTATTTTAACGATGAAGTAGTGTTTTATTTTGCTATTTCTGTCTCCTCGGGTCTTGATGGGCTGCCGATGTACGTCGTTCAAAATTTATAGGCCCTCAAAATAAAAGAAACAGGCCACCCCGGAGCTTTATTTCATGACTTAAATGCGTGCTTTCCAGAGAAACTTTCACTGAATCATCCGCCAGAATTTCCCTGGAAATGAGGAAACTCTATAGAATTTATCCGGAGAATTTCGTCGATTCAGTGTCGAACTATTCAAATGGGCGGGTTAAGCAAACAGTGAAGGGAAAGAGGCTCGCCCAGCCCCACATTAGCATACATATTAAGAAGGGGAACCTTGGAGACCTCCGGTGCCGGGACCTGCTTCTGTCGAGTGTGTGTTGGGGGCATGATGGAGTGCCTGCTGATGTTGTGTTTTTGTTGGGGGCATGATGGAGTGCCTGGTGATGTTGTGCTTATGTTGGGGGCATGATGGAGTGCCTGCTGATGTTGTGTTTTTGTTGGGGGCATGA
>JACJUY010000753.1:201958-231840 GCA_014220935.1 Platorchestia sp. MABIK | reverse complement strand
CCTTTCAAACTCTTATGAAGAGCCACACAACACTGATTTTCTCTGTGATATAAGCGCGTTTCTCTTTTTCTTCTAAAAGCCCCTTTCGCTGTTATAAAAACCCCTTTCTAACTCTTGTGAAGAGCCACACAACACTTATTTTCTCTGTTATAAGCGCCTTTCAAACTCTTATGAAGAGTCACACAACACTGATTTTCTCTGTTATATAAGCGCTTTTCAACAGAATTACGGACCCATCACCTGATGGCGATCATCCTTGAAATGAACCACCAGCAATAACGTGTAGTCGTCAAGGGAGCCTCTCGCGTAATCAAGCGCTTGGCCCTCGGTAACCGACAAACCCAACCCTTGTGATGGTTCCTATTTTGAGATGGTTTTTGATACCACAACAGCGCCACCATTGGTATGGCTCTTTCCCGGGGAATATTTTCTTGATCTTGTCGCTACGAATTATTTTCTTTTCAATGATGCAGGATCAGCGTGAGGCTTTCTCGTGATGTTATTTCAAGAATGGGTTCAACGCGGTACACTCTGTTCGCGTCTTATGTCATCATATTTTCATCTCCGCCATCGTGACATTTTCTTGTCACTTCAACATGCCATAAATTCTTCAGTAGTCGGATAGATCACATTGTTTGAACCAAAATTAATCTATGATGCGATGTATCATATGTTCAAGGCTTCGAGGAATCGTTATAGGTAGCGTGAGGTAACATTCTAATATTTTCAACTTCAGTAACATCGGCCACAACTTGCCCCTCCATCCTTGACGTGAAACCTGAACCACATTTAGAACTGGCTGCCCGCGAAAAGAATTCCGAAATTATTTAGCTCATCAAAGATATGCTAAATACACCAGAGATAAACCTACCTCATCAAAGATAAGCCTACCCAACGAAAGTTATTTTTATGCGTCAAAGATAATTCTATGCGCCAAATATTTTGATGTGCCAATCTTAGGTGTCAATCAGAGGGATGAAAACTGCTCATGTTAACGCAAGTAAATACTCTAACTTAGCGTTGGTCGTAGTCTCCTGTTGGACTTTGGGTGGGAACTTCAAACTCGTTTATATGTCTTTTATATTTCGTTCTTTAGTGACAAGAAGACTTTATCAAGATTGATGCTGTGCCCGACGGGCAGGCAAGGGCGGAAGCCACCACCTTCGCCAGTCGCGCCTTTTTGTTTTGAGTGCCCGGTCTGAGGGTAACTCATTCACGGTATCGGGACTGTAAGAAAACGGTAACCTCTCCATTAAGCATTGTCGTTAGACAATTATGCATAAAAGCCCCATTCTCGTTAAAATTATCAAATGAATCATTAGGGGCATGTTATACAATTTTCCTAAGAGATAAAATCAAATAAAGATTAAAAATAAATATTGAAATAAAAACTTTCACTTGGCATCCACGTCGTGTCATCTTCTATGAGCGGTGGGTGATTTTCCGTTAGGTCGTGGCTTAAGATTGCTGCTGGTGTAGACTCCTTAGTGGCGCGGAATGCCGTTGTTCGGCCAGAGCTATTTGAGAGCGTCTCCAACTGCCTCATTTGAATGTGATAGTTTTGTTGTCAGTCGTGTGTGTTGAGCGTTGTGAGATGATTCATAACAAAGCCCTCTACGTTATTCGCGACGGACAAACGCGTCAATTTATAGACAGTTGATTAGTGCAAAAGCCCACAATCCTAATTAATCAATGAGCAACGGAATTCTGTATTTAATTTCTATTAAATGAATAAAACTCTACACAGTTAAAATAACAAAGACACAGAAATGTTTGCTTCGTAGCAAAGTGGCAACTCACGATGGCGTTGAACTCCCTTAGGGCGCTGCTTGGGGGTGATGAGGGTGTTGTGGTGATGAGGGTGTGGTGATGATATGGAGGTGATGAGGGTGCTGTGGTGATGAGGGTGTTGTGGTGATGAGGGTGTGGTGATGAGGGTGCTGTGGTGATGAGGGTGTGGTGATGAAGTAATGAGGGTGTTGTGGTGATGAGGGTGTGGAGGTAGAGTAAGCATTCAACTGACGCCCATTTGTGATTTGTGTCGGACGGGCGTATGCCGGGCGGCGTTCATCGCGTTTTATTATATATAAAATGGTATAGTAGAAGATTTTCACGAGGATCGTAGCGGATCGCACAGACGCTCTATCGTTTTGACGAGAACACTTCTCTCATGTGCCAGCGATTTAGATTCTTTTTGAAGTTTTATTGGGATGTCGTTCATCTGCGCAATCCTCTCTCTAAGCGTGTAATTGTTCGTAATTAGGTGGTTGTGTGAAACGCAAAAGCACGTTTTTTCAATCGCACATGACGGTATAATCCATGCCGTAATGCTGCGTGGTATGCCTCACTCATTTGCTCCGAGCTGACGCCTTGCATTACACAAATGCGTCTCGACTCGCCTCGTCCTGCAGATAGACATTGAGATAGATCGTTCTTCATCAAAAATTATGTCTCAATTAGCCTTCATTGTCGGGGATAATGTTCAGAATTGTATCCGTCCATTGCGTAGTCTTTTGGTAACTTTGCAGGGACGCTCGTACAGAGTTGTATCGTTTTCTGCAGATTGTTTATGCGTACTTTTACGCCGAATGAATCTGTGGCTCTTGAATAGGTACTCTAGTTCTGAGTACTTTTCTTTTGCGGAAATTCAAATTTGTGTGAAAGTTTGGAAATGTTCCAGGCAAAGAATATTATCAAGCTCTCAAATTTTGTTATCAGGTTATTTGTATGATTAACTTTTTTTGAAGTGTGCAGTTCGGTTATTTGTGTCACGTTCTCTAAATGAACTAAGATTTAATTAACAAGTGGAGATTTATTTGCTGTAGAGATTGATTTAGATTTGTAGCATTAAGTTAGAGTGGTTTTCTTGATCAAGTTGCGTTGAAAATTGAAATGTGAAGACTGCACGACTACGGCGTTTCAATTCCTCGAGCTTTGAAGCCTTTCATCTTGGTCAAGGCTTCCAAACTTAATTCAAATATTTAATTGGTTTTCCGGACAGTTCCTTCACAAATAAATTCATGGACTTATTCAAATTCAAGCGTTTAAATTTAGTTATATAAGCGCAAGTATAATGAAATAAATTCTAGCAAACTTATTTCCTTTTAGGAATGTTTCTCACGTTCCTGCTTGCGTGAACACACAATTAACAGTACGCTCGAGGAACATGAACAGCGTTATCTTCGCTTCGAAGCTTCACAAATGTGTCGATGTATTCACCCTGCGAGTCTATATGCCCTGCAGATCTTCAAGATTCCCGCCGCCTCGATAAGATTACGACTCCATTCCCACTTCTTCCAACTTCCACCATAGCCTGCGAACAAGAGGGGATCCCATCAGAAGTTCTAGACTGCAATTTTCGATTGAATTTAAACGAGTTTCGTATTAAGAGCGACGACGCGTTTCGCCCAGAAAAGCACCAATGAGATACCGTTCATTGTTGCGTTTTTGCCGCACCTTGAAGGGTATTAGAAGCCGTTCAGTCTCCCCCTTTGATCGCCTTATCATCGCGTTACACGGCACTTACCCGTGAAATTGATGTCTTAAATCTAAAGCAATGCATAAATGGTTTTCAATTGGTTTTCATTCCACAGCTAAAGCCTTGCGTTTCTTGTACGCGCGTGGATTTGCCACGAGGTAAAAAGGAAATTGCCTTGGAATCTTATTGTGAAATGCTGTCGTGTGCTTCGAAGGGAAGGCTCGTCCTGATTCGAACGATGTTATCAGTATTTTTTCGGCGATGTTGACGGAAAGCATTGGTGAAATGTTCTGGTCTCGACGTACATTTAAAAGCCACTTTTCCTTTGTTGGAATGTTTTTCTTTTCCAGTGTAACTCGATTCAGAACAGATAGTTCATTTCTTTGTTCTTTGGATCCATTGCTTAACATGGTGTCGGTGCAAAAACCCTATTTAAAATTTACCCGCTGCTTCAATTACCTGTTTAATGGTGCGCAACCGTGTGTTCAGCATTTGTGTGATCGATGTGGAGTTTGGAACACTTCTGGCTTCATTAAAAAGTATCTCCTTCATGCCCTCTAATTTGTTTCCTTTGTTTTGCTACCACACTTTCTATCTTCCTGCCGCATTTTTATATTTTTTCAGCGTTGAGAATAGAATAGAATCATCTCACGGTGAAGAAAGCAATGCGCAGTAATTGTTTCTTCTGCTTCTGCTGGTGTGTTGAAGCCTCATTCGCAGGTAAATTATTGTTAAACAATCCCACTGTAGCCGTCAATCACCAAACAATTACAATGTAGCTCAATCCTGTAGTTCCATCTGAACTGTAGTTTTATGTTCTGCCTAATGCTACATATCATTCGTGAAACTTCTTGGGAGATAATGTCTGTTTCACGGGATTTTATTTACCTATTAAACTACAAGTACATGATTGTGCATTTCGACAGGCGATAAATTTCAACCAATTATCAAGTAAAAATGGGATGTTTTCTTGGAAGTGTTAATCGAGGTTTATTCCTATTCTGATTTAAAACTATCACTCATTTTCCTCTATATTTCGTGCGTTCATGGTTTCGAACGGGGATCTGAACTTGAATACCGAGCGGCTGCTCAATACTATTGGATGCCAAACGATGCCCAAAAACTTGTAGTTTCTAATTCATTTGATCTTACAAGTTGTTAGTGAGCAATCCATTGCGTTCAAATATTTTCAAAGTACTTGATAAAACGAAATTATTTAGCACAATGAAAATTATAGCACCTGTTGCGTTTGGATCTCGTGAGTGATCTATTTAACGTTTTATAACCATGTGGTGAGCCTTGGATTAGTTCTAAACACACTGATCATATTTTTATCAAGGAAGGATCAATCATTCGTAGTCTGCTGACTTTGCTCACCTTGACCATTCCTCATTGTGTTTTTTTTTAGCTTTGGAATGATAGAAAATGATCGGTCGAGCTACGTTGCTCATTGGGCTTTAGATATTCTAGCTTTCTTCCTTATGCATTCACTCCGGTAAAAGATGTATTTCACTCCTAAAAGCTTCCTCAATACGCAAAAGGTGCATTCTGAAAACTGTTAGGAATGACATAACGTAAGAAAAAATACAAGGAAAAGTGCACCAAAATTGCGATTGGAATGCACAATGATTTCGAAAGCATAACTGAAAGTTGGGTCCTGCTCTGAATAAAATTCTTCACTGCTGTCTCTCACATCGAATAATAATTTAATAAAAATTAGAAATGCTTTAAAGAGCGTAGTTCGAAAAGTAAAAGTTGATAAAATTCGGCTCGCTTGTGTACACACACATTGAGTGTATGAATGAAGAACATATATGTACGAGTTCTGCGCTGGCGTTCCCACCATATGATGTACAGCCACTTAGAAAACCTCCCATTACACGAACCCTGCCTCTGTTTACACGGCACTGTTGGCTTTATTTTCTAGCTAGTAATTTTTGGAGACTTAAGTCTCTGTGAAGTTCTTTTGTTCTTCAAGTCTCGCGGGCGGAGACCCCCGGTCTTTGCATAATGCATGGGCCCGTCAGGACATTTTTGCGCTGGTGTTCATTTGCGTGCGGTTTTGCCAGGCAGTGTACATGCCGCTCTTCAGTGTGGGGAGGCCAGGCCTTAAGTTCTGACATCCTGCGTTGACGTGCGAATGCTGCTCGTGCATCACAGACAGCCGTGATCGAGCTGTGTCGTGCCCTACTCCCGTCTGGTTGTGGGATCGCTAGGAGCGCCTGATGTAAATAGCAATCTCTTATGCCTACAACATTCAGAAATAAACTTACAAGAAAAATAAACTTGCAAGGAATGTCATTATGGTGCATCACAGACGGCCGTGATCGAGCTGTGTCGTGCCCTACTCCCGTCTGGTTGTGGTATCGCTAGGCGCGCCTGATGTAAATAGCAATCTCTTATGCCTACAACATTCAGAAATAAACTTATAAGGAAAAGTTTCTTTAGAGAGAGAATACCATTATCTAGAAATAAACTTACAAGGAAAATAAGCTTGCAAGAAATGCCATTAGCGCCTGAAGTAAATAGACATCTCTGATGCCTACAACATCCAGGAATAAACTTACAGGGAAAATAAACTTGCAAGGAATGTCATTATTTGTTGACGTGTGCGTTCTTTCGATGTTATTGAGTCAATGAATCTTGTGTCACTTATGCTTATGCATGACCCGCGTTGTTTATAACCCCTGAGATTTGAGTGTGCTGATGTCTGTTTTGTGTTTATAAGCCCTTGCTTATTCACGCACTTTCTTCCTGATCTAATCGAGGCTTATTCCCATTATTCAAGCTCCTTCTGCCTTATCTACACGACCGTGGAGCCATCGTTCACCATAGCTTTACTTAGGGAAGGAATTGTGTTGTTCGCCCCAATTACGAGTGCAAGACCTTGTTACGGTTGTATGAGCTTTGGAAGTAACTCAGACTTGATCCAGCCCGCTGCTGTTACTTTCACGACAGTTATAACATATGAAAAAGTCATGAGGTAGGACAAGCCTATGAACAAGAAATAAAAGAATGAAAAAAGATAAACATGTGTCTAAAATTTACAACGAACGCGATATTTAAGAAGCAAAATAGTCGTGAAAGATTGAGAACATTTCAGTCGCACATTAGAAAAAGCACCTAAACCTCGTATGCCATTTTATGAATAACCTAAAGATCTTCACTTGCCCATAATGATGGACTGACAAGCACTTCATTCATTCTTCAGTCAATTCCTTTGGAAATGCCTTGCATAAAATGAAGCAATTTCATTCATTCAAATCCATCAACGCATGTTGCTCTCGAGCGTCTGGCACGAGCAATTCCAGCGCGGGCTGGAAATCTCCGCACTGGATGTCAAGCTCGTTATTCCAGTTGAAAGCAAAACATTCTAGAGCTGTTTTAAGCCGATGAAAATCCACAAAGCTGAACGTGCGCTCACCAAATTGAAGATGTGGGCTTCCAGCCACGTTAAATTTCTAAAACAGGCCGTTTTTTAAAAGACGAGTCGGGCTTCTATCCTCAACAACTCGCGGAGCGATCGATGATTTCAATCTTCCTTGTAAAACACAAGAGATTAGAGGAGCATTTTGCATGGAAGTTTTCCGGCTGGTTCCTTAAGTGTATTACATTGATCAAGGTACGGGAATTGCCATTTTCTTTCTGAGCGCATTTCTTTTCCCCGTTTTGTTCTCAACGCTTATAAGATTAGCCTGGTCTTCTTCGTCAAGCAAGTTTTTTGTGCCCACTTTCTCGGCCATGCGCGCAGCTTCTTGGTTTCTAATGTAGGCTGGAGTAGAGGGTTCACCGAGATATTGCTTTCTAACTTTATTTTTACCGGCAGTATATTTGAAATTACAACGGTCACTGAACTCAAGCGCAAAAAGTTGCAGAAACAGAAAGTTGAATGCTCTGGTAGTTGCCCTTTTTCATGCAGAAGTGTTCAAAACGATAACTGTCAATGAGTTAAATAGTAGAAAATTTCAAAAGACGGGTTTTTGAATCCTGTTTTCGTTGCCATTTTCCTCACAGAATTTTCCCATTTACATCCATTAAAGAACTCCAGCGTAAGAAGTAACAAACGAAGCTGAGTGCTGTTGCGGTTGCCCATTGTGTAGAATGCAATTAAACCAATTCCTTCCAGTTGAGGAATATGAGACGTCAGTCATTGTTTGAAAGTGAGCACTTGAGTTATGACTATGGACTCTTCCTTGAGGTTTTCCAATGGTAGAATTTTTTATCGTTTGAGCTGTGCTAAATGAATTATGTGTTCTCCTGTGTACGCTTTTGTTTTCTTGATTTGTAATCCTTGATTTCCAGCATTAATACATGACCTCATGTTTTTTCCATTTTCATCGTCTTATAATTTTTCAGTTTTATCACAAGCTTGTCTCTTTTACCGTTAATTTCATACTAGGAAATGATGGGACTCCTGCGTTAATAGCCGTCACATATTTTTAATGCCTTCATATCGACTGTGGCATCTGTTCATTTTCCCCTCCGTGCCTAGGCCAATAAGCAATTTTCCCCAAGACAGGGCAATGATTTGACTCGCAAGGAAAGCCTCCTGCCTAATAACAATCATGTATGCTTTGATCTTTTTGTGCTTCATCTGTTTCCCAGTTCAAAAGTTCAAATTAACCTCAGGCTCGGCTTCCGATTGGCTGGCACTGACAATCCACCGTTATGCGGTTCTTTTACTGTCCTGTGATTGGTCGGCTCATCTGCTCCCTTGAGCGAACCACTCTACCACAAAATTTGAAGGTCTTCGATTGCTTCTTGGTCTCCTGAAAGACATTTTCTTTGATTATGAAAATTTTCAAGGGTAGTAAACGGTATTCAGAGCCAACTCTTTACCTCGTATTCAAATTGACTCAGGCAGATAATGTTCACTCGACTTTTAATCAGAGAGATCCAACGTGGTTGCTGAAATGTTTTCGTTTAGTTGATATTTTGTGTTTCTCAATATTTGATTTCTTGTTGTGGAGAAGCATGTAATACTGAGCGGACATTTAGAATTATGAGGTTATAAATTCTACATCACAACTTCAATTATTCTATCAAGCGATGAAAACGTGTGCTGATCTTGTTCAAATGATGAACAAGGAGCAATGGGCTCAGCCCGTTCATTAGAGCACTATTCCTCCGGCAAAACTGATGACCCTGTGACACAAAAGAACCGATTTTCCAAGAAATAAACTCGCTCCTAGAAGCAAAGGCGAGTCGCTGGTTTTCGTTCACTCGTATCCAAACTACAGCACACGCATCATTTAGGCCACCCGACACCAGCCGAGTCTTCAAAGAAGAGACGTTTTCCTTGATGGCTTTCAATTATTAGCGTTCGACGCGAGCAAACACAAGGATCGGGCCTGTCTGGGAGGCTTACGGCCTGTTTGTGCTCCAGAAAAAACACACAGCGTCGAGCCTTGTTTTTCATGGACTATAATTGACGCTTCTCTCGATACGTTGACCTCCGAAACGTCTCGGAACTCTGGATGGAATTTGCGTTTGCCGTTGTCGAATTTCCCAAGATGAAGTTTCTTTTTTTGATGTACATCATTGAAAAATGTCCTACTCTTAAATTTGGGAAAATGCAGTCGTTGTTTTACACATTTTGATTGGTTTCTTGATCTGACTCTAGAGCTGCCTTGGAATAAACATTTATTTTGTGGGGAAATAAGACGCTTTTCAGTTAAGTCTATCCCCTGATATGAACCAAATTTCACTGATGGTTTCCTTACGAACAGATTGAGGGAACGGGATTAGCAATTTGTTTCAGTGTTATTATAATATGGCCCAATTCTTTCAAAATTTTCTACAAGAAAAACTTTCGCATGAGTTGAAGATACATTCCGACTCTCAGGACAAATAAAAGCGCATGCGATCTTTTGTGTGTCAGTCTAGCGAAGCAGAATTCAGGTGATTTGAAAACCTAGGCTCAGTTGACAGGTTGTCCGTGTATGGAAGTGTGAAGATATTTCAGTCATGCTAGATTGTTGATCAATTCTGGTAAAGTGCATCGTTTCTCAGAGTCAGTGTTCTGGGAATCCCACGGATGTTGACATTTTACAGGGCAGCATCGTGGTTGCTTAGATGCTCCGCACGTCTTCCTCCGCGACTTCTGAATGCCTTCTTTATCTGCTTGTCATTCACTACCAAGATTCCAAGAAAACGGGTACAGTGACGCTTTATTTTCCCCCCTGTTTACTTGACACTTCATTTTTTGTGGTAATAATACGTGTGTTAGAACTCGAAGTTTCCTTTCATTTCATTTCGAAGAAACCGATTGCGAATTTGTTTTTTTTATTAAACTTGTCAATCGAGAAAACATATCTTCCGTCGAAGTCATGAATGTCGTTAAACCATAACCACCTTGAGTCAAACTTTTGGAATTAAATAAGCGAAGAAAAACATGAAAGAAGCTAAACGAATGAAAAAAAATTAACAATAAGCTAGGTGCTTTAGTGAACATCCCACTATTAGGGCTAATAACCCATTTCAAAAAGGCTAATAATTTTTTAGCACGGTCGTTTCAAGACATTTGAAAAATTACCTACTGATTGATTTTGATACCTGCCGAAACTTAAGGAGCTTATTTGTGTAACGCTTGAGATAAATAAGCTACGTACAACATTTGTTGGTGTGCAATTAAAATAATTTAGAGATGTTGCATAGACACGCGCGGTAAAACTATGAACGAACAAACTGAGCTGAATGTAGGTCAGGCTGGAAAAATGGATGTTAGATACGTGCTCGCTCACTGTGAGAGCGTTTTAATACGTACATTTCGCTCAATTGCTTAAGTGTCACACTTTTTATGAAGAAAACACTTCTAACACATGATGGAAGTGCGCTGACATACACCCAGTAACCCTCGCATTATCTAAAGTGCTAATCCAACCTCGGCTCAAACCGCTGAAATTAATCCCAGTTGATCAACTAATACAGTGTTTGATTCCAGTTTAACAGGGAACAACTGGAACAAATTTCAGTCCGTATAAGTTAAGATTTGCTCAAGATTATTTCGTGTAACTTGAAGATTGACTCTACAACACAACCACAAGAAGGGAAGCATGAATCATACACTTGTACTTTACCATCAGCGCGTATGTCCTACCTTTATCTTGTAACAAAACCCCCTTCGCGGTTCTCATAGTTAACGCTCTATTTAACCCCTCAAACAGGGGTATATCTACTGTTGTTCCCCTTCGCTATTCAATTTGTCCCTCGTTAATGGACTGTTTCACCCTTCTAACAGGCTTAAAATCTCCTGTTGTTCCTCTCCGCTATTTTATTCGTTCCTAGTTAACGCTCTATTCAACCCTTCAAATAGGTTTAAATCTCCTGTAATTCCTCTCCGCTATTTAATATGTTCCTAATTAACGATCTATTTTAAGCCTCAAACAGGTTTAAATCTTCTGTTGTTCCTCTCCATTATTTAGTTTGCGGCTCGTTCCGTTCCCCGCATCACCAGCTTATTGTTATCGTTTTTACCGCAGGTTTTATCTTCTCGGACAAAGCTCTTTGTTCCGGCGCCCCGCGCGCTGTCGACTGCGATTGTTATGGGTTTTGGAATTATCCCATTTTTAGAGCACGTAGACTTTGAGCCACTGGAGTCTTCGAGAGTTTGATTCCGTAATTATTGCCATTAATGCCTTAGTGAGTCAGTGCAACGCGTCGTTACATTCTGCTCCTGTTTTACTCTGTGGAATTTTAATTTTATGAAAAAACCTTGAACCCGTGAGAAAAATTACGGTTTTTATTTTTTCAGTATCTGAGGTTACTTATTTGGGAAATTACTGTGTTCTTAAATTGCTTTCCTTAATCTCATTAGTGATCGATTTATCGAAATCTTTGACACCATATGATGCTCTTAACCCTTTACCGTCTACGTACGTAGATATCAAATCCACTTCGTTGAACAGCTTTAATATGCTTTATTTCAAAACGAATTTGTGCCCAATTTGTTCGTTTGTGTTCTGCAAAGTTCACTACCGAGTGGCAGTTTTTTGCTCATGTTCTGATGTCGGTGACAACCTGTTGTCTGCAGCAATATGTGAACCCATAACGGTGGTTTTAATGATGAAACAAGAGAAATTCATATTTAAATTCTTCCTAAGATGCTTCCTGCCACTGTTGAAACAATTCTCAATCAGATTTGGTGAAACTTCAGAGCAGAGAAATAATATGATAATAATTGTGAGGTATTTCAAAATGTGCAATTCAATACGTCCGTCAATCTGTGAAGAGCTCTACTGGTGAAGAGGCTCTCTATTCTTCTTCAAGTTGAATATTTTCAGAGCTTTCAATCTATCAAGATCGCTTTCTCGGTATCACACTTACGACGCACGTCGTGACGGTAGAGCGATGCTGCGGTAGTAGTGGTGATAGTTTACACAACCTTTCAGGTCTGTTGAACGTATCAAAATCCTCACGTAATGAAGAATTCCATCTGGGAACAGTTCTTGCCACCCCGGGTACAAATAATTATTTTTGAGAGACGAATAATTGAATTTTAGCTAAATTTGTCGGGAGGAACACTGGTGGGTGTGTTGGACTTTGAAATGTTTTGTGCGTAAATGTGATGGAAATACGCGTTGGCGTTGTGACTAATTCTTCGTTTGAGTAAATGAAGCCTTTGCTGTAGTGATGAAAATGACAAGTCTGCAGTTTCTGGCTTCTTGTCAATTAGTTTTTAATTAGTGACGTCGTCTAAGCTTTTATTGCAAACCAGAAAGTAAATATGTATGATTGAAAATACTTGAATAAATAAAAAAATTATATTATCAACTATCTTTTTTTCGTGAACATTGCATTAAGATGCTTGTTGACAACTTTCTTGAAGGGATTTTTTACACAACGCTCATAAGCAAGTAGCCGTTTGAGACTCGTATCCATGCTACAGTTATTCAAGTGACTCGTTTTTATTAGTCGACACTGTAGGTAACGCGCTACTGAGCTTGGCTATCGTTACAGGACCCTCAGCGACTGTTCGGCAAGACATGTTTGGACAGAGGACATGTTCGGCACGACCCATTTGAACAGATGACATGTTTGGCAAGGCATGTTCGAGTACAGGACATGTTTGGCAAGGCATGTTCTGGCAAAGAACATGTTCGGCACTACGTGTTCGGACAGAACACATGTTCGACATGACATGTTCGGACAGAGCACATGTTCGGCAAGACATGTTTGGACAGAGCACATGTTCGGCATGACTTGTTCGGACAGAGGACACGTTCGGCAAGACATGTTTGGGCAGAGGACATGTTCGGGCATAGGGCATGATCGCGAGACATGTTCAGCCAGACTGGTTGTCAGAAGCGTAGTATTAGGGCTAAGAATGCTTCAATTTTCCTTTACTCTTGGTTTTTTTTTACAGCGGTTGAGAACGTGTCATTCCGGGAACTCTGTTCTTCTTACGTCTGAGTCTCCTGTATAATTTTCATGGGATGCGCGCCAGCATAAGTATTACATGAAACTGGTTCGTGCTCGCTCTTCACTACGTGGAGGTTCTCCGCTGCTTAGTTGTGCTATTTGTTGGTCGATGTTTTGTTGGTGTGTGTGTAGCTGAACAGTGATGATAATACTGATGATGATTTAATTACAATCCATGTCACGTATTGTGATCTGGAGGGTACTCGGAAAGCAAGTCATACTCGAATGTCAGTTTGTGTTCTACAAGATGAATTAGGACTACACAGTGTGGGTGTCAGTGTTTTCGTGTGATATTTAACTCCTTACATCTTTATCATTTTTGAAAGTGAGAAGTTAGATGAGAGCGAGCGATCTTAAAATCTGACAGTCGCTTGAACATAGTTTTCATTCCATGTTTCCTCGTGATATAGCGTGTTTCTTCTCTATTTTCTATTTTAAAGTGTCTTCCAGTTAGTCATAACGATCTTTCTTAGGACTCTTATTTTTTCAAATAACTGCGTTCCATGTTATAATTTAATAAATTGATCATTAACACTGTTGCCAGCAAAATGATCACCTCGGAGTTTTTCATTACATTGATTCTATTAAATTCAGAGCCATGTGACATTCTTTTGTCGCGCAAGCCTCCCATAGACATTTCAATCAGTAC
This sequence comes from Platorchestia sp. MABIK, assembly GCA_014220935.1. NCBI lineage: Eukaryota > Metazoa > Arthropoda > Malacostraca > Amphipoda > Talitridae > Platorchestia > Platorchestia sp. MABIK. The sequence continues at coordinate 218,293 of JACJUY010000753.1, read as the reverse complement.
CATCACCTCTTTTCTAACTCCAAACGACACTTAATCCAAAAGGACACTTAATTCAAAATCACTCACCCCGCATCACATCCGAATTCTCCGCCTGAAATCGTACCAAACGAAGCCGCTCAAAGGAAGTTCCAAAAATTAGCCAAAATGTCTGGTGTAATTCGCTCGTAGACGTCACCAAATTTCCGGCATTTTGCCATAAAATCCGCGGCGGCACTCGCCCAAAATGATGTGCCGCTCGCTGGATGGCCGCTCTCGCTTTATTTGCTCAGCTCCCTTGATAATATTATTGTTATTTACCTTATTATTTATTATGCGGCTTGCTCCCTGTGAAGTGTCTGCAGAGGTCATTTCATTTGTGGAAATGCTCTCGTTTATTTTGAAATGGTTTATGCATGTTTTTTTCTGCGCATTCTCTACAGGCTTCTGAGTTCGCTTAATGAACCTACGTTCTTTATTTAATGTGTGTTGAATGTTTATGTAAGTTTCTTTCATTATAGTAAAATCTAGGAAGTAATTCAAAAACTATTTATAGCTTCAGAATGCTTAGTGCGGAGTAATATTACTCTCAGCCCTGCCTTTTCAGTGTGGAGTGTAAACAACACTTTGTCCAGTGTGGAGTATAAGCAAAACTTTGTCCAATATGGAGTATAAGCAACAATCGTAAATGGTTGCCGTCACCAGCCATAACTTTTATAGGTTGCACCTTAAGTCTCTCAGCAATAGCTTCAGTTCGGCAAAATTGAGAGCCACAGAAGAAAGTGAAGAGAATTTTCCTCCTGCATTTTCTATTGGCTAAAATCTTTTCGAGTTAAAGGTAGAATTCCCGATCAAAATTTAACATGATGATGAATTCTATTTTTCTTCAGTTTAGATTTCCTTGAGTCAAAGGTAGAATCCCCGATCAGAGCCTCATAAAATGGTGAGTTGGATTTTTTAGTTTAAATATCTTAGAGTCATAAGTAGGATTCCCGACCAGACCCTTGGATGATGGTGAGTAGGATTTTCTTTAGTTTCGATTTCCTCGAGTCATTGTAAGAATTTCCGAGTTTCCCTCGTGAGAGAAAGTGCTCAACACATTTATTCCGATAAATTTTGATGCCACAAACGATATTTTTATTTCTAATGCATTCTAGTATAAGTTATAATGTTCATGTACTCCAAGTACTCGAAAGCCAAGTAGCTCGGTAATACAAGTTGCCAGAACTTAATTTTACTGTAGTCTATCTGTTCCCAGTTGGTCTGAGCGTCTGTTACTTGTAATCTGAAAGCAATAACACGCAGGAAAGTTGTCTTTCTCGTAATGACGAGAAACTTCAGCTCGAATGAAAATCAAAATCTGTCACAAATAATTAACTATTTTCACATTTTTAACGATGCCGTGTCGCATGGTTTTCAGCTAGCACTGCTGCGAGCGACATGAGCATTTCTTTGTTTTAAAAATGTCTTCCAAAATTTTCACGTCATCTTAAATCTGATAGCTTCGCCAAACATCAACGTACTAATGCTAGCACTTCATGCACTCGAAAAATTTCCCTAAGTAGATTTTGGCGGGCAACTAAGCTGCAATGCGCAATGTTTTCTCCCAAATAATCCTCATATTTTACTTGAGAAATGCACAAACTTGAGGAAGCCGTAGTAAAAAATACAGCATGAAGCGTGACCAATTCTTTGGAAAAAATTCGCTGCCAGCTGTACCTCTACATGGACATGAATTGCATGTAAATTTGTCCTCTGATCTGTGTATTTTTGCCCTCATTTGGCGCAGGAAATTTTTGCGGCCCCCAGCCCTGTTGTTGCCCCGGTTTGTTTTGCGAGCGCCGGAGCGCCGCCGCAGAACAACACGTTTGTGTGTTCTTGGCAGGTCCTTTTCTGGCAAGTAGCGCATTTAGAGGGAAATTAATGGGAAAGTTGACGTACAGTGCAATTCTGTCTGTGTGTAAGAGATGGAACAGCATTTATAAGTGAGATGTTAGTGGGAAGATCAACGTAGAGGGTAATTCTGTCCGTGCTTAAATGGCAGAACAGCACATTTATATGGGAAATTAATGGTAAAGTTGACGCACAGTGCAATTCTGTCCCTGTGTAAGGCATGGAACAGTATTTTTAAGTGAGATGTTAGTGGGGAGGTTAACGTAGAGTGTTATTCTGTCCGTGCCTAAATATTGAAGTAGCGCATTTAGAGGGAAATTAATGGTAAAGTTGGCATTCAGTGCAATTCTGTCCGTGTGTAAGGCATGGAGCAACATTTTCAAGTGCCATATTAATGAGAAGGTTAACGTAGAGTGTAATTCTGTCCGTGCTCACAGTGTAGAACAGCTCATTCATTTACAAAATTAATGGAAAGGCTAACGTCGAGGGTAATTCTGTCCATGCCTAAATATTGAAGTTGTGCATTTAGTGAGGAATTAACAGTAAAATTTCGGTCGTGTGTAATTTTGTCAGAGTCTAAGTGAAAGTACAACGCATTTAAAAGCGGAATTATTGGTTCGGTTAACGTAGAGAGCAATTTGACGTCACGTCTAAATGCGAGCATAACGTACTCAATCGCAAAATTAATGAGAAAGGAAACGAAGGCTGTAAATAGGTCATTAGTGCAAAATTGGCAAGAAAGTAAACTTATGTTTTAAAAACAGCAAAACTGTTTGGACTGTAAACAATGCTGTAATTATTGTGAAATTAGTGAGGCGGTTTACGTAAATTTTAATCATTCTTTGTGTCTAAGGGCTGGAATAATGAATTCAAAAGGGACAATATTTGGAATGGCAAGGCTTGGCGCAAATTTTTCGCGTGTCGCATGTCTCCAATAATTCCTTTCAAAGTGGAATTATTGCCCTGTAAATTTGCTGCACTTCTAAAAATTGGAACTTTAGAACTTGTAGCGGAACTTCGCGCTGCTGCTACTATACGCACGCCGAGGATGTAGAAAAAAGTAGCAGTTGAGAAGTGGCGAGTGGAAAGTGGTGCGCTTTTCTGTGAGAAGTTTTGGCGAGTCTAAGTTGGTGGTGAAAGTCTCAAAACATCGCGCCTCCGATTTGTGTCAAGCGTGCAAGTGTAAATGATTTCAACGCTTCAAGTTCTGTCTTGATAACGTATTCATGCTTTTACCTTGAACCGCTTTCTGCAGACAGTTTCAGTAAGTACATTTTTGCAGAACATGTTACTGTACTTGTCTAAATAAAGAATTGGGCGTTACTTTCATAAGTGCTTGCTCAATATTTTAACGAGTAATGCAGGCACATTATCTCGTAATGGCACCACACTCATTAAAGTGATGATGAGAGTGAGTGTGATTGTGGCGGTGATTACGAGAGTGAGTGTGAACCGATTGCTTGTGTGACTACGACAATTTTACTACTGTTATAATGACATTGACTGATGATGACAGTCAAGCAGACTGTAATTGTACCAATGATTTTTACATTGCTAATGATAATGAGACTGCAACAAGGACTATGACTGGAATGGTCCCACTATGAGTGGAACCGCATAAACTAACAATCTATGTAACATAACCAAGTTCTATTTTCCTGAAACTTTTCATAAGAAAAATTTGCAAGTGAAATCTTCCGTCGGTAAATTGCCATAAGTTTAAACACTTGAGATCCAGAAGCCATTTTAACAAACTGTTGCTCATTGAATAACTTTGATAACCGCTTTTTTTAAATGTAACATATAACACATTTCATGTATCAACTTTCTAAGAAATAAACGATATTTTTCCTTTCTTCTTTCTACAGAGATGCAATTTTTTGCCAAATTTCTTTAAGCCACACAAGTAGTCGCTTCTAGACGGCGCCAGTCTCTGCGTAGCGTACTGAGTACCGTGCTGCATGACTTGCTCTGTAATTATAGAAGCTGATACGAACTCTATTTTTTAGTCTGCTGTGTTGCTTGCTGTGTAGTCTATTGCGAATTCGACTGTGTTGCCTGCTGCTTAGCCTGCTCTGTAGTTTCCTGTGTAGTCTGCTATGTAACATGCTGCGTAGTTTATTGCATTGCCTCTTGTATGATCTACTGTGTAGCCTGCTCTGTATCTTGCTGCGCAGCTTACTGTACAGTTAGCATGCAATGCAACATGCTAAATAAGTTGAGAGTAACCTGCTTCAATACGGTTGTGTTTGACCCGTCAAGCAACACGCAATCATCCTCATATGCGCTGTAAAAGCAATCGCCCTAGCATTATCCAGCAGCGCAATCTCTTCGTGCGGCGTACATTCATGCTCGCTTGAACCCGCGGCATTTTGACCACCGTGCCTGTGTGTGTGTGTCGTGAACGTGTGTGTGTGCCGTGCTCGTGTGTGTGCCGTGCTTGTGTGTGTATGTGTGTGTTGTGCTTGTGAGTGTGAGCCGTGATTGCGTGTGCGCATGTTTGTGCGCAGCAGTGTTTGCGAGTGTGTAGTGCTTGTGTGTGGTCCGTATTTGTAAATAGGCTGCGTTTGTGCTTGTGCCGTGTTTGTGTGTGTGTGCCGTGCTTGTACGTATGCCGTGTTTGAGTTTGTACCGTACTTGTGAGTGTGCCGTGCTTGCTTGCGTGCAAGCTCAAGGACGTCCAGTGCTGTGCATGCGAGCACTTTCGATTGCCTTCTTAGGTACGAACCTCAGCAGGATGTAGACGTCGATTTTCTAATTTCTTAACCTTCGTACTGCATTTGTTGCAAATGAACATTTTCTCTTCACATTAGCGACGGAAATATTTCCATTTTATGAATTTTTATCGAAGTTTTCGCTGCCCTTCAAAACTAAAATCAATTTGCCACTCAGCGCGTACACCTAGAGGCTGGAAATCTAATTTCAGTTATTGATGATGGAAACTGTTATTGATGATGGAACCATTCACTTCTGAAAATAATAGTCCATTAATTACCCGCGTCGTTTTTCTAGTATTTGACAGGCATCATCCGTCATAAAGTTCATCTGTTCTGATATTTTTTGGGCCTGTCGATTGTATCACACGCTCGCCTAGCGTGGGAGACCACAGAAAAGGAGACGTTCGAGTAGACAGTATCCAACCGTGTGACTGACTCTGATCTTATTGACGTAGTTAACTTTCTTAAGTTTGTTGGTACACGTCGCAGAGTCAGCAACTCTTTTTGATGAGGCAAGGACGGCAGGGCATTTTTTCGGATGATAATCTCCAATGTGGGTTTTTTACAAATGAAATTTAGTCACAAAGAACGCGCAATATTTGGCGGCCCTGACGAGACGCTAAATGTGAACTGTTCTTTTTAGTCATTTTTATTTTCAAGAGGCGATCTTGCAGATTTTTGACCCTGCGCAGTGGTTATTTGGCGGCTTAATTTGTGGGTATGATTATGCTTATTTTTCCCCTTCAATCACTCTACTTCCTGTCATCCGAGTAATTCCCGCTTAGTACGAGCCGTCTATTTTGAGTTCTTCGGCGATGCTTGCGATTTCGCTCGCTAAAAACACAATTCTCTCAATGAAATTTTTCGTTTCTTCAGATGTAGCTCGGTACGGCTCTGGGAACGTCATTTGTGTAAAAATAGTGACCCAAGCATTGCCTGTGTGACTGTACATCTTTTATGTTTTAAGTGATTCAATGCGTTGCAAATTATTTTTACACGACAGTTCAACAAAAATACATATACAACCATTTGTAACCTCCTTCATTGACCGACTGGAGAGTAATTTTTCCAACACAAAGAGCCGTTATCTTTTTGAAGACATTCTTCTCTCGTTTATTAACAAAGTTGTGCGCGATGTGCATCAAAATACGTACGCATGACCACGCGTTGTCTACACATTAGAGAAGCTGAACACCCGAGCATCAGCATCGGAAGAGATTTCTGTCTTACAAGGCCACATCACTTCGCCATGCGAGTTCTTTTGAAACCTCCTGATACTGGCCATAATTCCTATCATTTTACTCCATCACACTGTCCTTGTCACGATCAAGACGGAAAAATTTTTAAATCGCCCTTCTGATATGGTCCCTAATTCCTATCATTTAATCAATCATACTGTGCTTGTTACGTTCAAGACGGAATTTTTTTTAAATCGCCCTTCTGATGTGGTCCCTAATTCCTACCATTTTACTAAATCATACTGTGCTTGTTACGTTCAAGAATCAAATTTGATCAGAAATCCTTTTTCGCCTGTAAGCAAAAACAGTCTCTCGTCAACCACATCAGCTTTCCTTTAGGATCTGATGTTACATTTTAATCACATTCATGATATTGTGTCAGATTCCATTCTCCAAATTTAGATGAATAATATTATAAACACCTTCAAACTTTTCGTCTTGATAGAATCGTTAAGTGACAATGGATGTAAGTCAAAAACCTTCGTAATGAAATGACAATTTATAAATATTAGGCCTCTTTTGTTTATGCTACATAGGTGATGTACGACTTAATCAGTTAATTTGGCCTTTTTTGTCTGTGATGTAAGTGTGAGAAGTCAAGTAATTATTTAATGCTCACTAAGTCCATTTTTTATTGCTGAGGACCCATGAATTATGGGAACTTGACACAATGTTTGAAGGTTGTACAGGTCCGCCTCATGTGCAAGTCATCCCGGGGTGTTGAAGCTCCCCGTTTTTTTCTTTTACATTCTTTTAATTTCAAAGCATAGTTCGAGCTAGTGTTTTGCCTTCGCTTTTGGTTTAACGCTCTTTTAATTTTCAAACATGGTTCGAGTTAGTTTCTTGAAACCACCTTTTGTTTTATGCTGTTTTAATTTCAGAGTGCGTTCGTTTGTTTGCGCAAGTTTTTGCCTCCACTTTTTGCTTTACGTTCTTTCAAATTTCCAACGCACACTTTTCGCTGTAATTTTCTACCGCAAATGATTTGAATCACATTTTAAAGGTAAATTTGAGGAAAATTTTAATGGTTAGAAAATCTTGTTTGGTGGGGTTTGAATCATAATTTCTAGATAATTTGAGTGTGTATTAATGACAGATTCCTCATCGATCATTTCGTGTGAGATGAATGCCTATTATTTTGTTGAAATCTTCATTTGTCATTGTGGTGAAGCCGAGGCATAGTGGAACCATGAGCATTACCAACACGCCTAAAACGTCCGCATTTTGTACTCATATTACCGTTATCACAACCACCATCATTAAACTGGCACCGTCATCATGTAGTCACCGACATCACAACGAGGAAGTGACTGCCACTCGACAATGATTTTCAAACACATTGGGGTACAAATTTTACAAGGAATAAAATATATTAAAACTGTTCTTGACAGTGAATTTTGAAATCCACTTAAACGGTATAGGGTAACCATATAAATTTGAAATCATCTAGAGACTCGCTACCTTCTCATTTGTGACGCGTCTTTTAACGTTTTTGATGAATGTACATTTGTTAACTTACCTGGTAAGTAATATTTGTTAGCCCAGCTCCCTTAACTCGTGACTTCTATTTGAGCGAAAAAAAAGTTTTATTCAGAATTTTATACTCACATTTTGCTGTACTGATTTCCTCTACTAATCCAGCTGTTTTTGGATTGTTGAGGGTAATTTTTGGTCATCGCAATGAAAATATGCGCTCTAAAGAAAAATTGTGGAATGGGATAAGCATGAGTAATGAGCAGAGTATTTACAGGCTTAATCGAGAAATGCATAATACAAGAGCATTTACGTCGCAATAAAGTGAACTCGATAAACATTAGCTGGAAGCGCGTCCCAGAGGGAAGTTGGGAGCGATTAATACCAAAAATTTGTCCGATCTCACAATGTTTCTTCCTTTTCAACTTGCGTACAATTGAAATACTGTCTTTAAATTTATCAATGGAGTCCAGCTCATTCTTCAGGAGGCAAGCTTGAGTCGAACTGTCTGTGCATGTTTTCCATCATCATCAGCATTACCGACACCAAAGTCAAGCTGTACGCCGGTACAATAATAAACGAAGTTTAAAATAAATGAATGGTATAAAGATATAAGTAAAATAATGATGTGTAAATGTAATAGTAAAATATAACAATAAAATGTAATGTAGTAATGAAATATAACAATTATTAGATGTTACAGTGAAATGTAAAAATTTTTATGTAATACTGAAATATAATGAAAATGTAAAGGTAAAAAATGATCATTGTCAGTCCCCAGTGAAATGTACAAGGTCGTTCATTTGTAAATTCTCTAAAGCTGATGCTTACCTTCACCGGTACTGGTATACCCATCAAAAATATGGGTAATGATGGCTCCATATAGGAGAGGTCATTGTGAAGAACGCCATCCTGTACCTTTGTTAGGAAGGATCATTACGTGGATGACAATACTTTATTATCAAGCTTAAAGAAGCACAAGTTGCAACTGCAGTGAGAAAGATCAACATGAAGAAAAAATTCTGTTCTCTCAATTGGAAAGGAACAATTTTAAGAAGGTGATACTGATGAAATTCACCTTGAGAAGTATCAAGATTGAGAAGAAAATGCTGATGATAATACAATCAACACTTGTACTGTGAGAGGTAAAATTGAATTTTATTGTTCAACTGAAATTTGAAATCAATTGTAGTAACCAATGTTCAAAATAGCAAAGATTAACTGGTTTGTGCTTTCATTTAGCCTTGATTAAGTATTTATAAAAAAAGAGTGTGTAACCACTGATCGGTCAGAAGCATTATGGTATGGAAACTCTCTCCGTGTACACCGACGGCTCACGTTGCAGTCAAAGTGAGACAGCATTTAGAAAAGAATAACACAGATATCCCTATTACGAATGATCAAAATGGGTCAAAAATGAAATAAACAACCATCCGTATTCAGTAAAGACACCATTCCAACACCGCCCGACACTCCCGTTAGCAACGCCTGTCTCACGAATAGGGCTGTGACAATGTGCTTGTTGCACATTGTCAGCATATTGTCACAGCCCTAATAATCAATTTATTAAATCACATGTATGAGATTTAATACAATGCGTAAATACATGTGTAAATCACATCCATGTATTTACATGAATGCATGTGATTATTAGGGCTGTGACAACATGCTCATATGCTCTCGTTAGCAAAGCCTATGTCATAAGGCGTCGCATACTGCACTCAATCTCGGAGGTACTCCTTGTTTTGGCCGTGAAATTGCATCCAAAAAGTAAGAACAGTCCATGTCTGCCATGCCAACACATGCTGCGCACTCGTCCATGCTGCAGAACTTGCTTAAGTTGGGCTCTCGCCCGTACAGCCTCATCCTCCAACTCATCCGTGTTGCGTTCGTACGTACGTGCGGTGTGTGCGGCGGGTGCTGCTGGCTCCAAAGGACGCTGGAAGGACATTGAGGAACCGGAGCGTGCTCGTGTGCGTGTGTGTGCTGGGGTGTGTGTGTTCTCGTTGTGGCACGTAGCTCAATTGGCTGTGTGTGTGTCTGTTCTTGTTGAGGTAACTTCGCTTGTATTTGAATTTGGGATGTGTGTGTGTGTACTAGCGTCTGTGTTCTCGTTGTGGCACTTAGCATGTAGGTGAGTTTGTGGTGTGTGTGTTTTCGTTGTGGCGCGCAGCTCAATTTTCGCAGGTGCATTGGAGAAGCATGCATGCCTGAGTTGATAAGTTAGTCATCTTCGAATGCATGACATGCTGGTCGTGCATTGAAAATCGTTTGCAGATCACGCATTCTTCTTTAGGTCCGGGCGAAAATGAATACCTTCTGTCAAAAGCGCAAAATCGTTTGTTACGCGTGGAATTCTTACGTGCAGTGTTGCACATGCATTCACTCACGTACAGGTGTAAACATCGGTGTACACGGTACGGTTTATTCATGATGTCGGATGCGCACTGCATTGCTCCATAGAAGGCATGCGTTCGTCAGTGTGTGCGACAGTGAAACCCGTTCTCTGGGTTAAAAAAAAATGGGGCCATCAGAATACCTGCACACCCTTACGCAACTCCCGTAACTCTTCGCCGGACTCCCATATGAGCGGTTAATTTGTTCCAACTTTCTGTAACTTTTCAATTATATGCATGAGTGGTTAATTTTTTCCAACTTTCTGTAACTTTTCAATTAAATGAATGAGCGGTTAATTTGTTCCAACTTTAAGAAACTTTTCGATTTTATGCATAAGTGGTTAAATTTTTCCAACTTTCTGTAACTTTTCAATTAAATGAATGAGCGGTTAATTTGTTCCAACTTTCCGTAACTTTTCGATTTTATGCATGAGTGGTTAATTTTTTCCAACTTTCTGTAACTTTTCAATTATATGAATGAGCGGTTAATTTGTTCCAACTTTCCGTAACTTTTCGATTATATGCATGAGTGGTTAATTTTTTCCAACTTTCTGTAACTTCTAAATTATATGTATGAGTGTTTAATTTGTTCCAACTTTCTGTCTCTTTTCAATGATATGTATGAGCGGTTAATTTGTTCCAACTTTCAGTAACTTTTCAACTTATCTGCCAATTTTTGAACTTCGAGTAGAATTTTTCGTATAGCAGTCCAAGCACGTATGAGGGCATGAATGGCGAAGTAAAAATAGCGCCTTATAATGAGGGCTAGTTATTTGGGTTTCAATCTGAGGTTAGCTAAAGGGAAGCAAGGGTAATTCTTCAGTCTGGTTAGGGAGATTTTGGAACGAAAGATCATTAAACCTAAAAATGTTTGTAAAAAGAGTTGGTACGAAGCCCTTACGTCAAAACTAAGATAGGCAACTTATTCCAGTTTTTTTTTCGAAGATAAACTTCCCAGTACTTTTAAATGCGTACTAAACCTGTGTCTAATATCTCCAAAGCACTCTGGTGAAGAATTAGAAACAAAACTCTATCCCCAGTGAGTAAGTCCGTCGAGTCAAGTCTACGGAATTATCCATTTGACGAAACAAGATCTCTCTGCGTGAGATCTTATTTTATTGAACAAGTTCCTTTGGGATTACTTCTGTACTCTTCAATTATTAGTGTTGCGTGATATGTGCTAAAATCCTCTTAACCGAACATCAAGATTATTTTTTGTCACAGCACGACTTCTAGCTGCGGATGATCACGCAATCTCAGTCTTCCTGAGAGACGCACGAAGAAAAACAAACTTTTGTGACTTAGGCTTCATCTCTGTATTCTTAATGCGAATGATATCGACTGTGAATAAAGTTTATTGCAAGAATTCTAATGTTTCAGAAAGTTTTAAGTAATTAGTCATTTTTTTGTACTTATAATTAAATTGTTAATGTCTTTGTGATTTGGAACCTTTATGGCAAGAAATAGCAAAAATCAAATGGCAAGAAATAGTAAACATCAAATTCATTGCAATGTATTTCAAGTACCATTCCGTGGAAATAAATGATTTTCCATTTCTTTTTCGTTTGTTTTCATCAGTCGTTTCGAGCGTGATATTTTCTTAAGTATTATTTTGCACAATGATTGCCAGGCACCTTCTGTGCACAGAGCCTGCATCTGCATGCATCCCTCTGGTTTCCCTTCACAAACTGAGATGCATCTTCCTAAAAACGCTTTCTTTTTGTTCCTAGTTATACGTATTTAACCCATTCTTGCATCATCCATTACATGATTTCTGAGAACCTACGCCCTTGTAATTCTTGGAACAAAAGAATTTCACCTTGAGTCTTCTTGCTGTGGCGCTGCGGCTGCATGCTTGCAAGAATATAGGCAATTTGATGGCCTTTATTTAGGACTTTTTGCCCGTACTGCTCCTGCCGGTCTCATGATATTCGGATCGCCTTCGCTGCCTCAGGCATCGTTAATTATCGTTGCGAGCTCAAGCCTGGGGAATTTTTGCAGTATCGTGCTTCGTTATGGCCATGTCAGCTTTATTTTTTGTGTTTCACGTGTCCTCGTGTGTGGGGAAGCCGTAGCCTCACTCTTTATGCATGGCTGTTTCGTTAGCAGCCGTTGCTAAAAATTAACTCATTAGATCCCCTCGTTACTTGCAGTGTTATAACATGAGTTTTAGATCTTCAGAACAGATTTCTGAGTTGGAATTGTGTGTGATACCATCCGCTTTATTGTAAATTAACTCGTAATTAGATCACCTCTTTACTTGCTGTGATTTGAGCATGATTTTTAGATCTTTGGAATAGATTTCTGAGTTGCCATTGTGTATGATACCGTCCGCTTTAGCGTTAGCAATAATCACCATGAACTTGGTCATATCGGCAATGTGTGGCCTACCGATGCTGAAACATCATTGACTCAAAATCATAATCTATCTCCTAGCAGTACAAATAAACCGTCATTTAGTTACAATTTTTATCCTTGTCACTACTCTCTCTCAAATTGGTTATATTGATTATTTACGACTTAACTTCCTGATTCCGCCCGCTTAGCAACTCTGTGTAGGAATATTTACTACACTAACGTCCTGAATTTTCAAATTTGTAATTCTATGGTCGTAATTATTGCTGTAAATCAAAAATGTGGCAGGCAACTCATGAGAATGCTAATTCTTTAAAAAAATCATTGCTCTTTCCTCGTTTCTGACGTTCTGCTGGGACCAAATTTTCAAGCAATTTGCATCTTAGCAGCACAAATTCTTCTTAGTGGACTTGGATCCGCTGCGGTCTGCTGTATACGCTTTAATGGTTACAATTACGGTCTGTAACAGTGCTATGGTGGCCACGATCAGTCTGCAGCGCTGCTTTAATGGTAACAATCATGGTCTGTACCACTGCTGTGACGTCAGCAATCAGTCTGCAGCAGTGTTGTGGCAACAACCAGAGTCTGCAGCAGTGTTGTGGCAACAACCAGAGTCTGCAGTAGTGCTGTGGTGGCAACAATCACAGTCAGCAGCACTGTTGTGGCAACAACCAGAGTCTACAGTAGTGCTATGGTGGCAACAATCACAGTCAGCAGCACTGCTGTGGCAACAACCAGTGTCTGCAGCAGCGTTGTAGCATCAACCAGTCTGCAGCGGTGCTGTGGTGGCAACAACCAGAGTCTGCAGCAGTGCTGAGAAGTGATAAATGGTAACTATCTTCTTCAATTTAAAGAAATCACATGTGTTTGGTTGGCTGGCAATAATGACTGGAACTACATCCTGTATGTGTGGACGGCCGAGTCCTGTCAAGCTCTGGACGCTTTGCTCACTTGGGCACAAAAATCCATTAAAACTCCAAGTCATCGACGCTCAGTTTAACTTTTCCCTATTGCACCTATAATTTTAGCCGCATTTTGCAGAAGCCATGCGTGAACGGCTAAAATCATAAATGCCTCTGCGACAAAGTAAGACTGAGCGCTCTAGTACGTGGAAAAAAGTGTACCCACCCAGTGGAAAATAATTTGTGCGTCTCGCTTTATGCAGTCAAAGCTTGACCTGTTTACCAAACAGGTTCCATGGCTCTTTTTTTAAGATTATTGTATTAGCTCTGTAGTGGCACGGTTACAAAAACTTAAAACCGGTTTTTCAATTTTTCTACGACTTATAATTCGGTTCTAATGTCGATCTAAACGTCCTGTTAGGCACCGATTTCGTTATATTAGCTAGAGCTGAAGTACTTGCCCTGATTTATTTGAGAAGTACCACTTTTATACTGCCAGTTTTTTAGTAATGCCTGTTTGAAACGGTATTTTCATAGTTTTTATTGTGATGAATTTCGCTGTTATGTGTTCCTCTCCCTCGCTGATGGGAACATCGTTGTTATAATTCGCGTGTCATATTATTCGTTGGAGCATGATCTTTCGAATCTTTTAATCGTCGTGACATACATATATTCGTCACAATTATTATATTTTCTATGATTTATTAATCAAATTCAAGCTGCCACCACCCATTAAGGGAACATTTTATTATTTAATATTATTATATTTGAATGTTTTTCTGTAATCTTCGGTAACGTGATCTGCGGTAATCATTTTCATTCCTTTCTTACGAACGATCGTCTCTTTTTCTCTCCTGACTCATCTTACCACAAAAGGTTAAATAAAAAGGCATCTTTAATGAACGAGGAATTTACCTATTAATGAATGTTATCACTCTATGACAGAATACGCATCCTACATACTTAGAAGTTTGAAACTAGAGCACAGATAGGGAAACGAGGGAATACTCATCTTATCGGGCGATTCCGCCGTTGTTATGCGGATCATCGGTGACTGTACCGCCATCTTGAGATGAGCTGTGCACCCAGCTTGCACCGAATGTTCATCAGTAACCAGCACTGATACGGCTACAGAAACAACTGACTTGTAGAACTTAATTCAGTAATTACATGAACGTAATTTACATTCCAACGCTGTGATTTACTTTACAATTTAGCGTAACAGCCGCAAGGCTGTAACGCACGAGAATGCCATCTCTTGTTCGCCCTCTCTGAATGAGCGTCTCCCCTCAACTCCCTGCCTGCTCTCGAGTCAACCGCGTCGGTCACGCTACCTCCCTGAGTTGCTAGATTAATAATTTTGATATTAACGCTCTAAATATAAACAGGAGCTATTTCCTAAACGATTCAAATACATGGATAATTAATTCAATAAATATAGTTATAATAAAATCCCGTTTAGAATACACAATATTAAGGAAAAAACAACATGTAGGCGTACGTTGAAATTCCTGGCAATCTCTGTCGTTACTTCCACGTCACATCGATGTTCGATGTCCGTCCTTGTTGAGGCGATGTTTCTCCAGAAGGTTCGTGACGATGTTCTCGCAGACTCAGGCTTATAAAAATGTTCTTTTAGAACGTTTAATGGATTGCAATGCTGGCCAGTCATCTCCTCCAGTTCTTAGCGTTGTTTCCTTTCTTCTTTGGTCGGAGACCAAAGACAGTTATACTGGAGAGTATAATACGCTGAATAGTTGCATAACTTTTCCTTCATCAGGAGTCTCCTTCTAGGAACCATAAAATTCCTTCGCAGAGTGCGTGTGTTCGAGTATGTAGTCAATCAACTCGTGTTTTTGAGCCTTAAGCATGTTCTGGAAGATGCACTTTGTACAAAAGGGTGTGCAAATCATCTCGGTAATACGAGTACGTTGTCTGAAGACTTCGTAGTGATATCGTTGCATGGTAGTTTCCATGGACGACTCCTGGAGAGAATCTCTCAAGAAAATTAGAAGAACCAGCGTTGTGGTGTTTGTTGGTGTTGATAGATTTCATTATCAGTGCTGGCTAAACAAAGAGGAATGCATAGAGAGCAATGCGTAAGAAAATGAAGTCAGGAATGAAAACTTTAGGTAACAATTTATAAAAAATATTTTAAAAGACCATGCCGGCAAAAACAGTAAAACGTCGGATCCTAAACATACCCAGCCAAGGAACACTCACGCACAAGCACACGAACACACACTCAGACCAGCATATCGAACGTGAGGAAGTAGGAGCAAAATATACAGTAAACTGGCTGCCCTTCAATTACTAATAAATGGTGTTTATAAGCTATTATTTTTAAGGATTCTAAAATACAAAGGTCCTGTTCGTTGTTTGTTTTACGAAAGGGCATGTTATTTATTTATTTGATGCCTGTTTTACGAAGGGTTAACATGATCAATTTTAAATAGCGTATTGGAAGGAACGTGTAAATGGGTGACCTGGTCCATGAGAAAGTCTTGATCGTGAGCATTTCTTTCAATGAAGAGTATGTGAGTACTAAATACAAGTTTTATGGCCAAAATATGATTCGGCATTTGCGACCGAATGTAGAGTGAAATCTGAAGCAACTCTCAAGATAAGATCAGGTTCTTAGGGGAGTGAAAACCAGTCTTCAATACTGAAGACCGTTTTGAATCCCTGAATCTACTCTTATTTGTTGACGATCGACGCACTCAATCGTTGCTGTGATATTCCAGTGCTTGCCGCGGTGTGCTGCTGACAAAAGATTTGGGAATACGTGAAGGACGGAATACGTGAGGAGGTGTTGCAGCTCTCACGACTACCTTGACACCTGTCCGGCAAACAGAAAAAAGGACATTGGTGCCATCGTTTTTAATACTAGAAACATCGGCGCTCTTGTGCTGATATGTTTAATTACAAATCAATTATGTTACAAATATTGAAAAAATTTGAAGGTATTCAGGCATCGAAATGAACTATTTTATCCTTAGCTTGTGTGTATTTTCTTGCTAATTTCTCATTTCGGAACACGTTTTACAGAAAATGCCTCATATCTGGTGACAGGAGTGTAAGCAATTCACCCACAAACTTTTTCGAAATACGAAGTCTCTCCTAAAAATTATGCGTAAATACTTAAAATTATGCACAAATTTTCATGCGTACAAATTGATCATAAAATCATGCCTTATTTCCTTCCATTAAAACTTCCCTACAGCCTTAAAACGAATTAGATCCGAGGCCATAAGAAATTTAATTCGCCGAAACAAGAACAGTTCAGTGGCGCAGGGCGAGTTCGGCTGCAGCTGCTGTGGTGGCGGAAGGGCGGCGCCGCGACTGTGGTGCGGGCCTTGCGGGGGGTGTGTGTGGGGGGGGGGGG
>JACJUY010000753.1:167181-187958 GCA_014220935.1 Platorchestia sp. MABIK | reverse complement strand
TGTTGGAAGTTGTGAAGTCAGATTTTTCATGGGTTTCATTTTGACAGCAGCAGCGATGTAGTACAAAGAGTTTCAGCGGAGAAAAGTTTATAATATAATCACAAATCCGGCTGCATTCTGGTCCTTTTATCTTTTAACTAAAATACAATTAATAAGTAATAAACCGTGTTAAGTTTAAAAAAATTTCTTCGTTATTTGCAGTGCCAGGAATCTGGAAAAAAATTTCAGGAACAATGCTATTATCAGCGTACGGTATTTTGGTTCTATTGCAATAGATTCAGCTTCTAAATATTTGAAATCATCCTCATGAATATCATCCTTTCTTCAACAGTCAAATCGTTATTCATACTCTTTAGTGTTAGTAAAAGGGTTTTGCTGTGTAAATTAAAGTTATGCGACTTCAAAGTCAACTCTTTAAGCCATGTTAGAAAGTTTGCATGACAGTACAAAATTTGAATAAAAGAACGAGTTGACCATTCTTTTCTTCTCTCAGTTTTCTCGATCTTCATTGATCTCCAGATTAATCATAACTGAATTCATTGGGAGACTTGAAATGGCGTATAATACAAATAATTATAGTCTTCAGACTTTATCTTCATCTCTACAGACCTGTAATACTGGAAACTTTGGGTACCGCTGCGGATCAATTTATGTAGAATGATTGCGCACTATTGACAGCTTGGACTCGGATATACGGTATATTAAATAGGATTTGAGTGCTGGCCAACAACTAAAGTTTGAGGCACTTTCATCAAAATCTTTGATTTACTTCACTTTATCAAGGTATTCGTAGTTTTTGCAATACATTTTTTCATCATTAAATTTTTAAATTGCATAGATCCTAATAATGATCATTTACTTGTTGTAAAATGTTGTGTTCCTCATGCATTATGCAGATGCAGACAAGAGGCAGCGTGCCTGCATGAGCAAACTTCCCACTGCAATTAAATTTCGTATTCATGGCCTTTAATTTGCGAGTGAGAATTGCATCGGGCGAACTAAAAATACGGCAGAGTTTCATTTTCCCTTTTCAAAATTGCGTTGTTAAATTGGGTAGTTGAATTATACTTCACTTAACAACTGCGTGGATTTTCTGAACTTCTTTCGCTTACTTTAAATTGAATTTTTTGGTAAAGTTGCGTTGTTTTATGCAGAGGCCTGGAGGCGTCCGACACCATTTTATAATTTTATTTTACGACTTATTTTGCATTCGAGCGTTGAAGCTATTACGCAAACTTCAAAGTCACTTCAGAATATCGGAACATGAGACCAGCAAAACAGGCTAGCCCGTTCTGCAGCAACCAACACACTTCAGCCACTAAAGGACGCTGCTGTGCGCGCTCGAGATAACATTTTTGCGTGCTACCCTAACGCCAGTCCGGCCTGCCTTTCTGCGGAAAACTCTTGCAAATTTAGGGCGCTTTTCGCCTGTATTTGATGACAATCTCTCCGCCGTGAAATTTGCGGGAATCCTTTCATTTGTTTACTCTTCCCCGTCAGAGAACACGAAAATATGCTTTCAAAGCACTTTTGCTAACAGCTGGATTTACAGAGATGTTCTGGTTTGAACACGTTCTAAAGTATTTTAGAGATTTTACATAGTGAGAGTCATGCTTGAACATCCCTAAAGTAATGTAACTACATCGTCGTGAGAAAATCATTTCCTTTCTTTATGAAATTGACTTGCGAACATTCTACTTGTGAACCTTGATGGTGCAGTCCTTTCGACGTAAACTTGTTTAGAAACTCGAATATGCTCTAGCTGCAAAAGCTGCGCTCATCGAAGGATTGTAATATCAAGAAATTACAATGTTTAGTGTTCGTCCATAATATACCCTCTAATGATTTAGCGCACCAGTGACGGAATTTAGGAAATAGAAAATGTGAATGACTCGAACCAATTTTCTGAGCAAGGTAAAATAATTGGAATCATAATCATAAACTACTCGAGACTATCGTTTTGCAAAATATTCATTCAAAAATTAAGAAAGCGCGCTCAGTTTGAAAAACAACACACACGAGACCGAGAAAAATTTTCATAGATAATTCTTGAAAATTTTTGAAAATCCCATGTTCGAGGCTAGAATAAGCCTCCTGAAATGGCCCACACTTGGCACACCGGGCAGTTATGCAAATTGACCCTCAATTGCCCAGCGTCCTTTCTGAAGAACATTAGGAAATCACTAACGTTGTTCTTATATTCTAAATGTTTTGATAAAAAGTTTACATATACTGGGTTTCATTAATGATAATTTAAGGCGAATTACCGCAATATTTCGTTCATGAGCCTAAATATTTCATCGCTATAGGGTTAAAAATGTAAAACGTAAACTTGAGCAGGGTAACCTTAAATCATAAGGTAGAAAAACTTCCTTGCTTAATATTTGTTATGTAAATCAAGAAATTCTGCGCACTCGGATTTACGTAGGCGTTCCTGAAATACAATAAGTCTACTTAAAACTGTAGGAAATTTACGCTAAAAACTTACTTTACAGCAAGCATTTCCACGAACTCGAAATTACGTAAGCGGCTCTGAAATAACTTCACTCGAGACTAGAGGAAATTTTCTTGAATGATCGGCTCGAGAGCAGGAGTTCTGCGGCGCAAAAGGCAGGAAAACGAAATATTCTGCGTTATTTGCTGATGAGATGACGCTCCTTTTCAGCTCCCCCCGAGTGCGAGGCAGAGCAGTTCGCGTGCGAGAAGTACGTCTGGAACGAGCCGTACTGCATACCCCAGTACCATCGCTGCGATAAAGTCGACGACTGCAAGGATAAGTCCGACGAACAGGGATGTTGTGAGTACAAAAATCTTTTACCTCTGTTTCTCTATTGGTCGAGTTAGAAGCAATGAAGTGTCGAGTCTGATATTGGTGCCTGAGAATTTTACCTCTGTTTGTCGAGTTAGAATGCAGTGGAGTATTGTTTGGTATTGTTACCTGTGAATTTTACCTCTCTTTGTCGAGTTAGAATACATACATGCAGCGGAGTGTTGTTTGGTGATGTTACCTGAGAATTTTACATCTGTTTGTTGAGTTAGAATACATGCAGTGGAGTGTTGTTTGGTGATGTTACCTGACAATTTTACCTCTGTTTGTTGAGTTAGAATACAAACAGTGGAGTGTTGTTTGGTGATGTTACCTGATAATTTTATTTCTGTTTGTCGAGTTAGAATGCAGTGGAGTGTTGTTTGGTGATGTTACCTGGTAATTTTATTTCTGTTTGTTAAGTTAGAATACATGCAATGGAGTTTTGTTTGGTGATGTTACCTGGCAATTTTACCTTTGTTTGTTGAGTTAGAATACATGCAATGGAGTTTTGTTTGGTGATGTTACCTGACAATTTTGCCTCTGTTTGTTGAGGTAAAGTGCAGTGTGGTGTCGAGTCTGATATTGGGACATGTAAACTGAGGTTGATGAGACATTCTCTTCTCAATTAAAATGGAAAATAATCTAGATATTCTTCGAGTAGCTCAGATATTTCAATTATTTTAACGAACATAATGCAGCATCATCATGCACATCTCGTGCATCTATACTCAAACAGATAAACCTTTTCTTCATTTCCATAATAAAAAGTAGACATGTATTTTATATTTTTTTATTGATTAATTTAATGACCAAATAACCTTACTTGTTGGTCTCCATAACATTGCTTAATTTTATTCATGATAAATCTCACTGTTTTCAAGCATTGCAAAATGAATTTCTAATCCTGAATATCAAATACTCTTTCATATCAACTTGAGACCGACAGCATTTAATTTTCAAAAAGAGGATCAAAAGCTCACTGAAAAATGCGTTGTTCTTATTTATGCAAATAGATTTAAAGTCTACTCCGTTCTTCACGCAGCTTGGGATGATCTCTTACAGTGTCGTAACAAACTTGTGTCTTTCCTTGTGTGCTTTGTGTGAAGGAAAAAATTCTTCGTCCGAATGGGCGTAAGAATTCAATGAAACTCACGTTACCTCTCCTCATGGAACAGCTTGGTAACATTTCCCTCAAATTACACCTTAGCAATATTTACTTCACGTTACAGCTTGGCAAGATTTCCCTCACTTAACAGCTAAGCAATATTGAACGCAACTTCCGCTAGTTAAACAGTTGAGCAACATTCGTACGTAACTTCATCAGTGCCACACGTAATTCATACATGTCTCGTGTTGCAGCGTACAGAAAATGTCTGCCAGAGGACCACAAGTGCGCGGACTCTGGCCTATGCATTCCGCCGACCAAGAAGTGCGACGGTTACTTCGACTGCCGGGACGAGAGCGACGAGCTGGGCTGCAACAAGACGGCGTGTGCCCACGACAAGTTCCGCTGCAAAGAGAAATGCATCAAAAAAAGCCAGAAGTGCGACTACCGCAAAGACTGCGAGGACAACAGCGATGAAAAGAATTGCCGTAAGTCTCGCCCTGGCCCCCGACAAATTGCTGCCCTAGATTATCGACGATTGGATCCCGCAAAACAGAAGGCTCCTGCCTCGCTGCCTTCAGCGGCCGCTCTTGTCCGATATCAATGCAAAGAAATCGAAGAACTATTTCTCGTGTCTCATGGAAGTTATTTATATTGAGAGGGCTTGCGCATTAATTCAATTTTTTCGAAAGCGTATTGGAAAAGTAGGTTTTTCTGAATTTATTTCACGTATTTCCTGAACTCAGCCGTCCTGTGATAGCTTTCTCTCACTTTCCAGCCTCTATTGTTTCCAAACATCTTTTACCGTAACGTCTGCAGCATATTTTAACGACATGAAATAACTCAGTTGAAAGCTTAGAGCAATTTATAGCCAAAGTTTCTGTTCCAAAGTAACATAAACAAGCTTATTCCCGTTTTTCTTCTTGCACCATAATGGTCACTGTGCCAGTGAGCACAATGAGGAATACGCTCGCGTGAGCGTAGCCTTTAAATCATTGGTATCGAGATAAGGATTAATCCATGACAAACGAGTGGCACCACAAGCAAGTAAGTCATATGCTGCTAAGCAATCACCGGACCATTAAAACAATGGAAAATATTACTTTTTTTGCATCAAGCGAATAACTCTTGTTTGAATGGCTTACTTGTGATGTAGTGAAATAATACCCATTAAAACTGCAGTATGATTTTCTTCGTCAGAGTTACCGTCACTCAACACGATAACTCTAAATCTGAAGTGTTCAATTTTCAGTCTGTTAGACTCGCTGTAGAGAACGACTATTCATCATTCCGACCGTGGGATATGTGCTATTTTCCCGAATCCCTTGTAATTTCTTAGGCGGACCATATCTTCAGTTGGTGATCTAAGGACTTAAATTTTGCTTATTTTACATGTTTTCCTGTGTCATGTTCATCGACAATAATTTCTAGTCTATTATGCAATGCCTTTACCGAACTTCAGTGTCCCTAGTGTCCTCTTGAGCTAAAATCTTCAATTTGCGAGGCATTTTCTCGAACGGTTGCAAGATATTTTGTCTGTGTTCTGCAGTACCGTTACATTTCCTCATTTAACTTCAAACGTTTCCTTCGTTTGTCTTGCTCTCTCTATCGCCTTTTGTTTGGTCGTATTCTCTTCAATAGTTTTGAATTTCTCGTGTCGTGCATGCTTTCTGTTTTTCCTCAATTGCTACTCTCCTTTGTGACCCTACTCCTATTTCTTACGGTTTTTCTCACAGACTCTCGCTGTCCAGTACATACTTCGATATTTCTTCCAGTAATATTCCTTGTGCACTATAATTTTCATAGCCGCTTTACTTTAATTTTCACAGCCAGTTGCAGTTGTTTCGATTTCAATTCTCCCTTTTTACTCGCAGTACACTTGTGTTGTTACCCAATATTTATTTACATACTTAGGTGAGTCGTAGAAATACCTTTGACAAATCCGTACATTCTTTTTACTCTTATTCTATTTACCCTCCTTCTCTCACGCCCTTCTTCCTTTATCCTGCGAGTGCTTTAACCTTCTAACCTCTTTACCCAAAATTCACAAGGTCGAAAAGTTCTAAAAGCACTGTTATTACTCCGCACATTTTCATTTTATATTCTTCCAACAAACTTTCATTCCTTTACCCTCATCTTTCCTTTCTCCATCGTGCCCTCACTGTTTTTTTTTCATTCACCCTCGTACCCTCATTCCCTCTATCCACCCTCGTGCCCTCACTCCCTCTATCCACCCTCGTACCCTCACTCCCTCTATCCACCCTCGTGCCCTCACTCCCTCTATCCACCCTCATGCCCTCACTCCCCGTATCTGCCCTCGTACCTCACGCCTCCGACACCACACGCAGAGCACGGTGGAGGAAACAAGGTAAGGTCACACCAGTCTTTTCTCATCGGCTGTGTGGGCTTGCTGACAGTCACGGCAACGAACCAATGGCAGCGCTCATATTATTTCTGGTAGCACTGCTACCCCCAAATCCGTCTCCACTATTGGCCTAACGACACGGCGTTTTGGTGACGTCATAAAGTTTGTGTGAAATAAAGCCCTTTTATTGGCTAACCGAACAAGAAAAAGCGTATTTTCCCTCATGGAAATGACCCTACCTTGTTTCCTCTACCGTGACGCAGAGTTCCCGGCGTGTCACGAGGACCAGTTCAGATGCGCCAACTCGCTGTGCATCCCGCGCCGGTGGCGCTGCGACGGCCACAACGACTGCCCCGACGGCTCAGACGAACTCCACTGCAAAGCCATCCTGTGTCCCGACTCCAAGTTTCTCTGCGTCGAAGACCACAAGTGCATCGACAAAGAGAAGCTCTGCGACAACAACAGGGACTGTGAAGACGGGTCAGACGAGCGCACTGCTTGCTGTGAGTCACTCTTCAATGCGATTTAAAGCTTTGTTGTTCGTGTGGGTACGGGTGTGGTTTTTGGAAAGCATCTATAGACGCGGGTTTTTTGTGTCACTATAAATGTGGTGTTTTAATACCATAATAGAAATGAGGGCGTATTTTGTGATACATCCTCAAATTTTCGATGTTTCAATGTAACTGCCGCCTAATAACAGGTGTGTCGCTTTTCGTAGTTAACACTTTTGCCCGCGTTTTTTATGCATCATCTAGGCAACTGGTTTTCATATATTTATTCACATTGTTCCTTGTACCAGCGTTGTACCTTATAACGTAGCACCTTTAACCAACGTCGTACCTTGTTGTTACATTGCTCCTTGTAACGGCGTTGTAGCGTTGCACCTTGTAACGGCGTTGTATAACTTCGCCCCTTGTACCAGCGTTGTACCTCATTGCAACGTTGCACCACGTACAAAATCTGCTTACATTTGACCGTTGTACCCTGTACCTCCTCTATATCTCGTGATGTACCTTGCACCAGCTGCGGAGTTGTGCCCCAGTCTGAGCTGCGAGTACGCCTGCCGGGCGTCGATGGTGGGAGGCGAGTGTTACTGCGGCAGCGGCAAGCAAGTCGCCAACGACTCGAGGACTTGCATAGGTGAGCCCTCCTACATAGGCTTGCCAGAGCTGTCCAAATTATTTGGTATTCGAAAATAGAATAAGTGTGGATTATTTTAGCTTATCAAAATGTGATGGGAGGTTTGAAGGCAGCGTTTGATATGTAATATGGCCTTAGAACAGCTGTCTAAATGGTGCAGTGTTTGAAAACAGTCGTCTTGAATGTTATAGTATAGATAACTTTAGCGGTGCACAATGTGGTGGAAAATTTGAGGGCGGCGTTTTATATCATGGGCTTAAAGAACTGTGAACTAAATGTAGTATTTGAAAGTACAAGAGTGATGTGTTTGTGAGTAAGGCTGTGTGTGGATTATTTTAACGGAGCACATTGTGGCGGAAGATTTAAGGGGTGAGTGTTTAATATGGGTTTAGAAAAGTAATTGTAATTATTTTTTCCCCTATTCTCCTAGACTATTGACTCTAAACGTTTTTATAGAATAAAATATCATTGCTGAATGTAACAAACTACCTAAAGTAGTCAATTCAACATTCTAAACACGTGCTTATAATTTCCTTCATACTGAAATTGATGGACTACTTCTCAAGACCTTACCAATGTGCTTTACGTTGCAGACAAAAACGAGTGTCAGGAGTGGGGCTTCTGTGACCAGATTTGCTTCAACACAAACGGCTCGTACAAGTGCGTGTGTGTCGTCGGCTTCGAGCGCGATGAGAAGAACAACGCATGTCGGGCAAACCGCTTTACAAAGCCCATGAGGATCTACTTCACTTACCATGATAAAATATATAAGGTCGGTGTTAATGGTGGGCTGGTTTAAAGTGGGTGTGGTAGTGGTGGGCTGGTATAAGGTGTGCTAATAGTGGACTGGCATTTACAATCCGTTCAGTCTAAGTGTGTGTATGTATTCAAGTCCGTTTAATGATGCATTTACTTTAAATTTATTTAACGATACATGTACTTGTTCAGTCTCAGTGAGTGTGTGTATTGGCGTAAAGATGTTTGGTTATTAAGTTTACTTTGTTCGTTTGACCTTGATTCCATTGTGCGATCGAGCCTATTGCGTTTGTGAAAAGGGTATGGTACTGCAATCCGTGGTAACCGTATGGTGGGCGTAGTAACGGTGGGCTTGTTTAAGGTGTGTGCTTTATAGTAGACTGGCTTAAAGGTGGGCGCAGTAACGGTGGGCTTGTTCAAGAGGGACAGACGATGATGGGCTAGTTCTGTAAGTGTGACATAAGGTGTGGAGTCGTGGTGGGCTGGTTTAAGGTGGGTGTGGTAATGATGAGCTGGGTCTGTGAGTTGACTCAAGGTTCTATGAGTGAGATCCATGGTGTGTTGTAAGGGCACGCATATTTGGGAGAGGATATTAGGTGTTTATTATAATTACCCGCTAGCTCTGTGAGTGTGATATAAGGTGGATATTGTGATGATGGGTTGGTTCTGTGAGTGTAATTTGAAGTGGCTTAGCAATCTTTTCGACTAATTTTTGACATTTTTACCATGAGAAATAAAATTTTTAATATAAGGCAAGCTCTTAAACAAAATTTCTTTCCGTTTACTTTACAAAATTGCTGGATAAGTAACTTTAAGAACAGAATCCTTATAGACGTAAATGCTCTGAGCTTAAACTTCGTAAAAAGCGGAACCTCATCAGCGTAAATGCGCTAAGCCTAAGCCCTGTGCCCTGCAGATCGTAGACGAGCAGAACGGGCGAGCCGAGCTGGTGTCGAACACGACCTCAGCGTGGGGGCTGGACTACCACTACCGGAAGGACATGCTCTACTGGTCTGACACTGAGACCCGGAAGGTGAGGCAGCTTTTGGAGTGTCAGCTCTCAGTTGGAGCCCTGAACTTTTTTTCTACGAGTCTTGTAGGTAGTTATAACCCGTAATAACGACGGTAAGTAGTTTCCGTTGCAATGGTAGACAATAACTGTGGGTAGTTTCCAGTAACTGGTCACTATTGTGGATTGTTGGCAGCATCTTGGGATCCGTGGAAGCTTTACCTGCTTAGAAAATTTATCCGTTCTACCCACACAGGGAATTCATTTTTATTTATTGTGGTGCTTAATTCCCAGGTGTGACATGTGAGTTATTGTGGTGCTTAATTCCCAGGTCTGACATGTGAGTTATTGTGGTGCTTAATTCCCAGGTCTGACATGTGAGTCGTTGTGGTGCTTGAACTCCCAGGGGTACTAGGTGGAGGCACCTGCTGATATTACTTAATTGTGACGTGTGCCATAATGGTACTTGAACTCCTAGGTATATTTGTTGAAGCCATGTGCTATGCACTTATGTAACTCAATCGCAAAATCGGAGTCGTTATGGTTTGGAAATTACCAGATGTACTTTGTGAAGACACCTGCTGTGTACTGATGTTACTTAATTACGACATGCGTCACAATGGTGCTTGAACTCGCAGGTGTACTCAGTGAAGATGTCACGTAACGGATCCTCTACAAGCGGTGACACCACCATCACCCTGCCCGGGTCTCTCACCCCTGGGGCGATCGCCCTCGACTGGGTGGGAGAGAAGCTTTACATCGTCGACATCCTCGGTCAAAAGATTGATATCTTCGAACTCAACAAGATGTACCACACCATCGTCCTCTCCAACAACATCACTGAGCCTCAGGATATTGGGCTTGACCCCACCAAAGGGTGAGGCCAGTTTTCAGTGATGGATAAATTGCCTTACATATTCTTTCGCATACCAAACACACAGCAATTTCTGAAATTGATGTAATTTTTTTCTTCTTCTGCATTTCAGTTCTCTTTAACATTTTACCATCATCATTACCCTGTGTGTGAAATCTTTGCTTTTATTCGAAATACTTGGTGCGAGTAATCTTTACTTGTATTTCGGTATTTCATGTTGTTCATAGGCTCATGTTCATCGCGGATACGAACAAAATCATACGCGCCAACATGGATGGTGGAGATGTGCGCGAGCTGGTTACAGACGTGATTTACAAGGCGTCTGGTGTGGCCGTCGACCTGTTGGCTAACCGCATCTTTTGGTGCGATTCTCTGCTCGATTACGTGGAAACTATCGCCTACGACGGCACTGGCAGAACTGTCGTCGTCAGAGGTTTGTGAAGGATGTTGCTGTTTTTATTGTGGTAGTAGATTATTGACTTCTATTTCAATGGTGCTATTTGTATTGTGGTAGGAAATTAATGATTTTTATTTCCTTACTGCCATTTGTACTGTGGTTGTGAATTATTGATTTCGGTTTTATCACTGCTATTTGTAGTGTGGTTGTAAATTATTGATTTCGATTTTATTGCTGCTAGTTGTTTTGTGACAGTAAATTATTGATTTTGATTTCATTACTGCTATTTGTGTAGTCATAGTAAATTATGATCATTTACATCGATTTTATCGTTGCTGTTGCAATTCCAATGGCTCTGTTTTGTCAGGATTGCGGCTTGTGGAGATAAGTCAAATGGAAAATAATTTTTACAAATATTCAAGTTTTGACAATGTACGTGACGAGTAACGATGCAAAGGTACAGGATAGTTTTATTCATATATGAGCTATTTGAGTTCAAACATATTCTATAACTCTTGTTTACGTCCTGCAGAGAGTGGTTAAGAATGGATTGAATTAAAAAAAATGATGCTCCCATCAAGTAATAACAAATTTTAATTATACAAAGTATAATTATAGTTTTTATAAAGTATGATTAAAATGTTCTCTGTTCTATTCTGTTAATTATATAAAGTATAATTATAATCCAAAAATAATAATTATTATAACATTATAAAGAAAAAGTTATTGTAATATTAATAAAAATTATTAAATAATAATGGTAATGCTTACAGGGTCGACCAACGTCCCCGCCCCCAACCGGCTGACGGTGTTCGAGCGCCAGGTCTACTGGACGGACAGCACGCGTCAGGGCGTCATCCGCATCGACAAGTTCAACGGGACGGACTCCATGAAGATCGTCTACAACAACACCAGCGGCGTCAAGAGCCCCAGAGCTATCCGTGCTGTTCACGAGCTCATGCAGCCTAAAGGTTTGTGGGGCGAGTGTCTGTAAAGAACTCGAGGAGCCTTCGTCTTGGTGAAAAAGCCTCGGCCGTTTACTCTTTTATCCTTAGAGTGGTCAAGAAATTTAAGGAGAAAGAATTTCAGCACTGCCTATTTTATGTACGCCTGTGTGACTTTAATTTTTGATGTAATCCATGTTTTTCACAATCTGAAAGAAACTTTAGTTAGGCGTTTTTAAGACTGACTTTGTTACAGTGCCGAACCCTTGCGGCTCGAACAACGGAGGCTGCGAGCACATGTGCATTATCACCCACGCCTCGAACGGCATCGGGTACCGCTGTGCCTGCAGCATCGGCTACAAGCTCGACTCGGACCTCAGGCGCTGCTCTCGTGAGTGGCACTCTTACAAACTGGGGTCTTGTTCCTTCTTTGTTGGGACGAGCGCTGTCTTGTAGTGTGCATCTCTGGTGATGGTTGCGAATAGGGTGGCAGTCAAAGTTATGGTTATAACTGTAAATAGATAGTTACTACTTTTAAATGATGTACCTACTTTTAAAATCAACTTATGTTATTTAACTCATCGTCTTACATCAATACATTGTCTTTCACGTAATTATATCTTCTAGCTTCAGATGTTATTCATAACCTTGTTTGTTTTACATGGACTTTGCAGTACTTTTTAGTGACAAATTTCTGCTCTAAATCTAATTGAACTCGTGTAACGCTTGTTTTGGCTGCAAAATAATTCTTGCGTACCTTCAATTTGACTTCGTCGTCTGCTTGTTCTAATTCCGTATATAATTTCTAACCACCAGACTTTTTGAACATTTTATTCAGTTAGCTAAAATAAATTTCAATCCCTTTCTCTACACTTGCCATCTTGACATTCTCCCCTTAATTACTTGACTTAATGACTCTCCTTTTCCAAGCTTGACGTCTTGACTTCCTCCTCTTCCAGACTTAACTTCCTCCCCTTCTAAACCTGACTTCCTCCCTTTCTAGACTTGACTTCCGCTTACTCACTACCTATTGTGGTGCCGGATATAATTTCTAATATAATTGCACCCGTTACAGTGGTGGTGGAGTTCCTGATGTACTCCCAGCAGAAGTTCATCATGGGTCAGGTCTTGGACCCTGTGTCGCAGAACTTCAAGCACGCCATTGACCCCATCGTGTCTAAAGACGCCCGGTTCGTAGGTCTCGATTTCGATGCCAAGAAGGATTGGATTTATTACTCGGACGTCAGCCTCGACGTAATCTACAGGACCAAGAGGAAAGGAGGAGGTTCGTTCGGTGAATTTCTGTTGTTCGTTCTGTTAATTAATGAAATGAGCGCAAAAATATATTTCATGTGTAGAAGATTAAAATTCAGTTTTGAAAATGTAAATTTTTTGATGATTTCGTTATCTATGAGAAAAACAAGGTTACGTTTTTAAATTTTATTCTTGAAAGATGATTGTGAAAGTCGATTTTCGAACTTCTACTAGCGCAATGAGTTGTTCGAAAACTCAAGCTCTTGATAGTGGATGTTTCATTACTGATTAATTGGTAAGTAGTCTTTAAACAGTTAAGAGAAAGACAATATAAAATAAACGCTGTAAATTGACTGATGACTTCTCAAGGAGATGGAAGATTGATCGTCTCTATTCGATTCAATGAACGCTATGATTCGTTTTGGTCACCTTTTCCTCCCTAACGCCAATTCCCTCCTCCCTCGGAATAGTGTTTGTGTTTGTGCTATTAGCTATTTAGCTAATAGCTAATAATATTAGCTTTAATAATAATATTAAAATAGCTAATAGCTATTTTAAGTGGATTTCATAAACCCTGGTAATAGATATTTAGGATACAGTAAATCTGTCTCCAATTTTCATGATTTGTCTTTCTCGTCTTTACCAAATTTTCCTAATTTCGCCTTTTGCAATTTTTTTTAGTTGTGCATTAAGCTGTACATCAAGAAAAAATTCGTTTACAAAAGAGTATGTGAGTTTTCTGGAAGTGAGTGTTTGACAGTTGACTAAATTTTCCGTGTTCAAAAAAAATTCTTTCAGAGCGAAATTTTGAAGCACAAGTTACCTCATGCTCATACGTAACATCGAACTAAAATTATTTCTTTCTGATTCTGTGAATAAGGGTTGAAAAACTTCGTTTCAGGTCGACAAACGCTGCTAGCGTCCCAAAACGAAGGCGTGGAAGGCCTGTCCCTGGACTGGGTGTCCCAGAACCTGTACTACATCGACAGCCGCAAGGGCACACTCAATGTCATTAACGTCGAGCACCCCAGCTACCGCAGGATATTGCTCAAGAACTTGAACAGACCTCGAGCCATTGTTGTGCATCCCAACAAAGGGTAAGATTTTTAAACTTTCTTCTCTCACCGACAATAACTGAAATATAGCACCCATTACAAGTGTATCAATTATATCATACATATGATTTTATTCTGGAGCAAATAAGTCTGACAACATCTAACGTGAAGCTTAAGTTGATGTGGGAAAATTGATCATTAATTGATAATTACCTATCAAATTTAACGGAACATTCGCATAATTTATATTTTTTGGACAGGTACGTGTTTTTCTCGGAGTGGGATCGTCCAGCAAACATCAGCCGCGCGTACCTTGACGGCTCTAACGTGATGGTATTCAGAAACGTCCTGCTTGGCTGGCCCAACGGCCTGTCCATCGACTACCAGACCGACAAAATTTACTGGTGTGATGCTCTGCTGGATCACATTCAGTACGCCAACCTCGATGGGTCTGATGTCAAGATGATTTCCAGTCCTAGCATTAGACATCCTTTCTCACTCGTCATCTTCGATGGTGAGTTTTCTAAAGCTTTGAATTTGTATTTTCTAAAAATGAAACAGCCTTCTTTTCTGGTGCAGTTTTCGAACGGGGAAGATATGTGTTCGCGAAAGATATTTTTCCCGATTGTTTTCGTAACCCATACGAATTTTGTTCGTGGGGGAAATCCATCTCAGGTATTCTGCGCTTAGAATTCCAAAAGCTTAATTGTTAATTATTTTTGCCAATTATAATTGTTGCTTTTCTGTGATGATGTGGAGAATGAATAATGAATTTCTAAAAAGCTTCTTTTTCTTGCAGACTGGCTTTACGTTACCGAATGGAGACATGACTCCATCTTCCGCATGAACAAACGAGACGGTTCTTCGGAAACTGTTGTGGCAGAGATAGAAGAAAGTAACCGACTCTACGGCATCCGCGTGTACAGCTCTCGAGCGCAGATAACTGAGCCGACTCATCCTTGTATCGAAGGGAGACACTCCTGTCAGAAGTTCTGTTACCCGATTCCGGATAATTCGACGGGATTCTTGACTGCTCAGTGCGGATGTTCTGAAGGAGAAAAATTGGAAGCTGATCAAAAAACGTGCTTGGTTGATCCTGATGCTGAGAGCAACGAACCTTCATGTGCTCCTTGGGATTTCACATGCGCGAACGGGAGGTGTATCCAAAAGACATGGAAGTGCGATGGCGCTGACGATTGTTTCGATAATTCCGACGAAGAACAGAACTGCACAAAAGTGACATGCACAGACGAGGAGTTCAGGTGCGAATCCGGCAAGTGCATTCCTGCGATTTTCAAGTGCGATTCTGATAACGATTGCAGTGACTTCTCCGACGAAACAGGCTGCGGCAACTTCACGTGTGAGAGCGCCTACTTTCAATGCGACAACGGGCGATGCATTCCGCAGAACTGGAAGTGTGACTCTGAAAATGACTGCGGCGATAGCTCAGATGAGGGACCTTCGTGTGCCAACAAAACTTGTTCGTATTTCCAGTTCACGTGCCCCAGCACAGGGACCTGCATACCTCAGTCGTGGGTGTGCGACGGGGACAACGACTGTTACGACAATAAAGACGAGGAAGGATGTCCGCCCATCGCCTGTACAGCAGCACAATTCAAGTGCAACAACCAAGTGCAGTGCATCCACGAATCTTACAAGTGTGATGGAATTTCGGACTGTGACGATTCGTCTGACGAGCTTGGGTGCGGAAAAACAGGCACCGACACTTGCAACAAAGAGATGCAGTTTAGGTGCGAGAAGAGTGGCGTTTGTATCCCGATAAACTGGCGCTGTGACGGAACAAAAGACTGCGAGGACGGCTCTGATGAGTCGGAATCATGCGGAGAGGTGATTCTTATTTACTTTTAGCACCACAACAATTTTCAAAACTACCACGGAAATCGACATGATTATTCAACCTGATATTTATCCAATAATGAACATTTGAAGTTCTCGAAAGTAACGGCAGTTTGCAGTAATCCTTAAAATGAATATTTCAAAGTACGCACTCGAAAGTTAGGACAGTTTTAAATAACCCATTTAATTTTATGATGATTGATCGTCTCGTATTAACGAGCACTCATGTCAGTGAGAAGGGGAAGTGCTCCACAGACCACCATTGCTGCAGCTTCGAAATAATGAATTATTCTTGTAAGACAACACAATAAATACTGAGTTAATGCATTGTTGCGTAAAAACGAGTACATACTCACGTCACTGTACAGGTGAAGTGCCCCAGCTCCGACTACCGCTGCAACAACTCCCGTTGCGTGTTCCACTCCTGGCTGTGTGACGGCGAGGACGACTGCGGAGACGGCTCTGACGAGACCAACGCTGAGATCTGCGGCAAGCCTGCCTTCCAGTGAGTCCTGCTCTCTCATTTCTTAGCCATTTTGTAATCAATTTTCCATCGCGTCTTCATCAACTTTTCATCAGCTTTTTAAGTGCCTGTTAATTTTGAAGCACTTGATAATGCGAATCATTTGAGCTAGACTTAGAATTGCTGAAAATGCTATCTAAGAATTCACACGCCTTTTCAATAGTTTTGTTATTGTTTCCTCAATTTTATTTACATGGTTTTTCTTGTTTAAATCAGCCGAAAGCTTTAAAATACGTTTGTATGTTGGCTTCTACGTTCTGTGGCTGCACAATGCTCACTTTATTACTTACTGCTGAGTGTTCTGTGATTTATTTTCTAGACCTTTAAAGGAGGAAAAAATATCTTTTAAGAAACTGAACCTCATTTAACGTCTTACTATAGTCCCGATTGGCGTCATTTAGTCAGATCAGACATGGGCCTGCTTGTTCTAACTAGCATCTTCCTCGTACCTTAATAGTATCTTACCAGTATTCATAAATAACCATGAGGAACCCAACTAGTAACCCCTTATTTTACTCCCACTACCGCTGCAAATTTCCAAAAAGACGCCATAAAAGGCTTCTTTTTTTTTCTTGCGTCCAACAGGTGTTGCAACGAACTGTGACACTGCTACAAGTGTCTACAAGATATCTTGATATCTTAGTCATGTTCATTTCGTGCATCCCACAGTTGTCCTAACGGACATTTGTACAAGAGACTAAAATACATTTTAATTATCTTCTTTTAATTTCCTGTGTCCCACAGTTGTCCCAGCGGGCAGTGGAAGTGTCCTAACCTAGACGGCGTGTGCGTGAACGAGACTTCGGTCTGTGACGGCACGAAAGACTGTGCCAACGGCCAAGACGAAGGCCTGGGGTGTGAAGTGGACGACTGCAAGGGCAACCTCTGCTCTGTGGGGTGCATGCAAACCCCAAATGTGAGTTTCCGCTTCAGTAACTCGTAACAAGAGAGTGTATTTTTTATTATCTACCAGGTATTGTGTTGGGATTTTCACTATTTTAATTTCCCAACACCCTATTTTAATTTCTCTTATATTACAATGAATTTGTTCTATGTCTTATGTGCCCAACGTGAGTCTCGGCTTCTTGTATTCGAGTCAAACAAGAGCGGAAATTTTTGTTACATATTCTAGCATTCAAGTCTAGGATTTTCACTTCTGTTTTAATTCTCTTATATTATATTGATGTTTGTTTATGAACTATGTGGGGCTATGAGGAATAAGTGGCATGAGTGTGATTTTATTCGTTGAAGTAACCAGAGCCTTCATGAATTATACTTTTGCAAAAAGTGTTGTTACGACTGATTCTGCATTCCTGACGCACAAAATGCAGTTAATATTCCAATATTATATTGAATGACGAGAAGAGACGTGACCAACTTTTCTATATTAGCGAGAAAACTCTTTTAAACGTGCAACTCATGAGCCCAGATGCAGTGCGTCAATAGTTCTGTCTGAAAGCGTCAGCATATCAAACCTGCATTTATACTATATTGAAAAATATTCTTTATACGTACAACTCATCCTGATATAGAACCTAAAAATTCTTAGTTTATAATCATCAGCATTTCAAATTTACGGTACCGGGTACCCTAAAAGAACTTAGTTTATAAACATCAATATATCAAATCTGCCACAACGCGCAGCCGAAATGTTCTTAGGTTATAAACGTCAGCATTTCAAATCAGCAAAACTGGGCACCCTAAAGTTCTTAGTGTATAAACATGAGCATTTCACGTCTGCCAAGCCAGTAAGTTCTCTGACCGCTTTCAGAAACAAGGCAGTACGGTTGCCGTAGAGTCGGTTACTTTCTTCTATCTCTGCTAAAACAGTTTCCGAAAAACCGTCTTGCTTGTTCATGCGGAAGATGGAGTCAGGTCTCCATTCGATAACGTAGAGCCAGTCTGTGAAAAAAGAAATTCATCAGAAATGCATTATTCATTCTCCACATTATCAGAAAAAATCAACAATTATAATGGGAAACCCTAATTAACACTTCAAATTTTGAACCTTTAATACTCGCGGTGGATTTCCTTGATTTTCGATGCCCGCTTGCACAGGGAGCGGTGTGCACGTGCGTGGCGGGAGAGCGGCTGGTGGAGGGCAGCGAGCGCGAGTGTGAGGACATCAACGAGTGCGACCCGCCCGGCGCCTGCTCCCAGATCTGCACCAACAACAAGGGCTCCTACATCTGCTCCTGTGTCGACGGATATACTCTCGATTCTGATAAATCCACGTGCAAGACGTTCAGTGAGTGCTCCAACTTCTCAAGTTTACTTCTTATGTGTCTCATTTGTTCATTGCAAATTGGCAAATAAGATGTTCTGTGAGTGCTTTAACTTTTGAGGTTGACTTTATATGTCGTATTTGATCATCGTAACTAGACTTGCGAAACGTTCAGTGAATGCTAGAGTGTTACTTGAGCTGTTGAATTAAACTTGCTCAATATCCACCTCACGGGTGTTGGATATCCTCCTTACTAAATTTCGTGCATTTCTCTGCAGTGTACCTTTACGGCTGCTGTCAATTTAGCCATTCAACGTTCTCTTCGTTTCAATGGTGTTAAATCTGAGAAGTCGAAAATCATATTAGAGCAATTTCAGGTCCACAGCACACATGTCAAACTAAACAGCTGCGCCATTAAACTCGATATCATCAGAAGAATCAGTCTCACTTTACCACTCAAATAATCGTCACCTGACATTTCCACTTCGTTTGAATTGATGTGTATAATGTCAAGAATGTGCTAAATGACGTTTTATTACTCTCGTCAAGAAATACACCACAACTACGTCCTTTCAAAATTCAAAACCAAAACACGCTCACTCCTCTTGGACTTACTTCGAACTATTCACATCTAAATACATTTACTACAGGGAATATGTCTTGAATTTAATTTTGCATTACACTCGCCCAGATCACTCGGCCGCCAAGCTCGTGATCAGCAACCGTCGCAGCATCCTCCTGGCTGACCTGCACCAGCGGAGCCTTGAGCGCGTCCCTGTCAACTTCGAGAACGTGGTGGCCACCGCTTCTGACATGCACAACAACACGCTCTTCTGGTCCGACATGAAGCTCAAGAAGATCATGATGATCGAGGAGGGACAGGAGCCAGTGGATGTGAGTGGTTGGGGTATCTTTAAGCAAATTGATGACCTCGTATATTTGAGCGCTCATTTTCGGATGTTTGAGGTATCTTTTTAGCGACTTAGTTCTCGGTACAAATTTGAGGACTCATTTGTGGGTGTTTGGGATTATCTTTAGCGGATTGATAACCTTGTAATTTCGAGTGCTCGTTTGCGAATCCTAGGATATTTTTTAGAGATTTAACTACCGGAAAAATTATTAATGAAAGACAGATGTAGAGGAAGCACGACCATCTTTTAGGAGGTTGTTGCTGGGCTGAAAAACTCAAGAAGATGTCTTTTTGTACTGCTTGCAGGTCTTCACAGGATTGTCTGTGGTAATTATTTTTAACAAATTAATTTAATAGTACCATCAGCCCAGACACGATGTGAATATTTGGAGACATAGGATGTAGGGAAATTCGATATCTGAGAAATTGATGAAATAGTAGCGTTGAAAGTACATAGCTTTGATATTATTTTCACTTTCTTGATTCCCGTTTCGCTCTAGTTTTGCTGCTCTTCAGGTGATAACCAACACAATGCTCATATAGAAATTTTTTTTTATTTTGAAGTCCATTTACACAGTTTTTTTGCTATTACAGCTGATCACGAACGGCCTGGATCTAGTAGAAGGCCTAGCGTACGACTGGATCACAGGCAACATTTATTGGTTGGACTCTCGTCTGAACACAATCGAAACGTCCTCCAGAGACGGCAGCAACAGAATCGTACTCCTCAACAAGAACATCACGCAACCCAGAGGACTCAATGTTGACCCTACTGATGGGTGAGTCTTAGAAGCTCATTAGTGAGTTTCTTCAAGTAAAAATCTTTCTTATGCAAGTAGTGGTTTATAATGGGTGGCGCATAAGTAACGCACCCTTTAAAAAATAAATAATAAATAAACTATGAAAGGTATAACGATTGGGTTAATTGCTTCGTATCCTGTAGGGTTAATTTACATTTCGTATCCTGTCTACAGATACCCAGTGTAAATGGCGGTAAAAAATCTTTAAAATTTACCTTCAAAGGGGTGCGTTACTTATGCGCCACCCTGTACTTCAACTCTTTAACTCTTAACTACAATAAAATGTGTTCAATGATGCATGTTAGCCAATTTGCTCGCCTTGCCTATCAGAGGATTAAAATGTGTATTCAACATACCGTCCGCTGACTTGTAGAGGAGGTGACAGAATAATTCTTGAATAATTTTAAGTAGGATTGACTTGCTATCGTAATTACGTTGTAGTTACATTAATTTTGTTTAGGCTAATACTTCTTTGTAATGTCAGGCCAATACGCATATCATCACTCGTCGTTCGGTCAACCTTTGGTGTTTGCCGTCATCATCCTCCGTCTTTTTCTCCAGAAAACACCTTTAAATACAATGTAAAATCCTCACCGAAACTGTCTGCTCTGAAAATTGCGATTCCTTCCCTGTTAGCTATCTAGGCAAAATGTAATTCTTTCCCCTTATATATCTAGGCAAAACGTGATCCCTTCCCTGTTAACTATCTAGGCAACTCTGTGTCTGTCAATTTAAAAAAAAAAGATACAGCTATT
>JACJUY010000753.1:139551-155475 GCA_014220935.1 Platorchestia sp. MABIK | reverse complement strand
ACGAGCGGAATATGAGCCGAGCCCAAAAATTAACAGCATGGTCTTACGACTCTATAACCCATTAATTTTCCATCTAAATTTCCGCCTTCAGAGCCATACAGATTTGAATCTTTGGGATAAATGTTCAAGTTCGTCATGTCAAACACAGCTTGCTAAACTTATGAGTTTGGAACAATTTTAAAAATTCGGTTTAAAAGTAATTTAAATATTTGTAGTAATATCCGTAGAGTCTTAGATGACAAACTGCTCAATCGAAATTTCTTTTAAGGGGAAAAATTCGCAGTTCTTTTAAAATATTTCTCTGTGACATTTACTGTTGATGAATGAATCATCAAGAAAAGTTTTGGGGCATTACTGACTAACTTCACTGTTATTTTGTAGTTCATTTGAGTGTAAGCTTGAATTACCAAATAATTTCGTCAACGAAGTGTTAAAAAACAATAACAGCGTAGACTTAGCATGCTATGGTAGCTCAGGTAAAGACCTTCGACAGCATTTTGACAAGCGACATGCGATGATCTTCCGATCTCATTATTGTACGAGACATTCAGTGAAGCGAGTGAACTTTAAACTGAAGGTGTGATGATATTTAAAAATTCACGGTAATGAACTTTAATACGTTTCCTGTATATTGGGCTACATGTGTACCACCAGGTAAATTGCTCATTCACGTGCCGGTATCAATGAATGAGATTTCATGCGTTTCACGATCATTTTGAAAAACATCTGTTATAATACGAGGTGAAATGTTATCGTGCATTTGTATTTTCCCAAATTTTTTGGGGGTCAAAAATTAACTAAAGCAGTCAACTCGATTTCCTAATTCTGCCACTGACAACCTAACCAAAGCAACCGTTAACAACCGTGGTGAAAGCGTTAATATTTCTAGCTGGTCAAAAAAATGTCCCTCGATGTTTTTGAAGTCCCACCTGCCCTTGACAGCCTAGGCAGTGACATTTAACGTAACTCGTTAGTGAAGCTAATAAGCGCTTCTCCAAAAAAGATTTCATTTTTCTTCTAACTTGTAAACGCTTGGTATTCATGATTAACCAATTGTTCCTGAAAATTGAGAAGGTAGCATTTCAAGCTCAGCTTTATGTAAGTTTTATTTTGAATACCTGCCATAAAATCGATTGAAATGATGATTAAAATTGTTACATAAACGTTTGAATTTGAACCCTCCTACGTTTCACGATATTTTTCAGGAAGAGTAAATTAAATATTAGGAGCAATATCCGTAGAGTTTTGTGAAAAATGTGTTGATCTGGATTATAATATACTGCAATCTCTTTAGTATGTAACTTCCCGGTCGCGTAAATGAGTTTAATATTGTAGGAAGTCAAAGAAAATACTTTAAATTCTTTAAGTCTCTTTTTGGAAGATTTTTAACCTCTGTCTCAAACTGGTTAGAGAGTTAAATTTCCACCACAGATCCGAAATTTCTACAAATTTTACTCTGCTTTTCTTCGCAGCTAAGCTACTGCACAAGCAAAATTTATCCCCAGTAAATTACTGATAGAAGAATATTCATCTCCAACACATTTCATTCATAAGTAAAATACGTCAAGCCTATTGAAGTGATTCTTTAATTGAAAATATTTTCTGTAAATTCATTTTCTAACAGTTTCAAAACACAAAATTTTCCTGCGTTAGCATAAACTCATAAGTGAAGCGTAACTGCAACTTACAATTTGGGGTGACTTAAATATTCAGGTTATGGTTATGAAGTGTCTCAAATAATTTATATTACGGAAATTTTAAAACTGACCAGAAATGTTCCTCCGTTAAAAAAAAGATTCTGAATTCCACATCGGATACTCACCACCGATCTTATTCCGATTCGCTGTGACTTTGAAGTTCTAAATTGGAATTCAATTTCAAGAAACATTCAGGACTGACCCCTTACGACACTGCATGAAAGCTGAATGACTGTATTATTTGTCAATTGTGAAAGCAGTTGAATTACTTTTGATTCAATCAACAAAGCAATGCAGCATTTCTGGTTCTGCGAACTATTCAATCAACTTAAATGCAAATTAAAGTTCGAAGTAATTCATTTGCATTCCGTTTAACTATCATGAGCCGATATACTTCCAAGTTTATTCTCAGCCAGCTAAAGGAAATGATTGATTGAATTGCTGTTTTATACAAGTTCCCATTTTCGTCAGAGGCACGCTGAGTAAGAAGTCATTTGATTCTATTTCTTCAAGTCAACTTAGAAATTGAAAAATCAAAGACTTGGTCATGGTTTTGTGCAATGTTGTGCCTTATTTCCTTTAAATCATTAATTCTTTACTTCCTCTAAACAAATGTTCACTTTGCTAATATCGTAGATTCATTAAAATTTTAAAAACCATGGAAATGCTGGTAAAATTTTTCATTTTTTTAACAAAATCGAAAAAGTTTCGGAGATCAGCTCCATTATCAGTTCTGTAAAACACAAAGTATGATCAATCTAACGTAAGCATGAAAACACGATCGAAAATAAATTCCAGGATGTACATAAAAGAGAAAAAGGACAACTATGCATTCACTATCTGAATGGGATACGAGCTAAGGAAAAACCAGTATTAAATAACATGCTAAGCTCGTTTCAAAATTCACCTCATTCTCTATGTATTCAACTACTGGCTTTAGTTCTGGATAATAAACGCAGCTACAAAATTAACTGAGCTCCATTAAACTTAAGTATTAAGCGCCCTTTTTCTAGTTGTGTCTATAGACAATCTTCTAACATGCGCCACTTTTTCAAGCCAAATGACGTCCTAACGCTGAGAGAGGAAGACCGAACTTTAGTCTCACCGTGCATTTCGTAATGGAAAATTTTACGTGGGCTAATATGCTGAGAGCTCGGTAAACAGAACTATTTTACGATTTACTTGAAAATCGATCATACTCATTTCGTACGGTTTGATCGCACGATCTAATATGAAATTTTGAGAGCGAAGTACTGCCTCTTTTACGATAACACATTACTTTTGGACTTTTGTTTAACTGTCTCTTTGATTAACAGAAAACGACGATTTAATCGCCCGATCGTACTCTGATTTGACGCTTTGAGCGAGTTAATCCACCCTTTTCGATACCAGGGATTTCGTTGGGAGTTTTGCTTGTCTCTTTGATGAACAGATAAGTCTTTGAATTAAATCTCTCTTATATTTACGATTTCGTTAGTCCCTTTTGATATGATTCAGTATTTTTGACATATCTCTCAGTAATACTCAATTTTACTTAAAACTGGTGAAGTTCATTTTAATCCTCAATCTCACTGTCCAGTTTTAGACGAGCGTGAATGAGAGCCATGATTACTTTATCCGGCACATTTTTTCCTCATTCAGCAAAGCCTCGTTTGCCATTCCATTTGAAGTTACAATAAATTTTTCAGGTTGCTATCTGCCTCTCTTTAACAGTGAGAGAAACGATCTCCCCTGAAACCAGTCCTATTCATTCTTTTAAGAGGAAAATGAACGACTACTTAGAGCTCTATTTTCTGAAAGCATTTTCCATTCAGTATCTTTTGATGACGTCCAACGAGGTTTGGGAAACCGTAACAAAATTGCATTTTCGTCA
This sequence comes from Platorchestia sp. MABIK, assembly GCA_014220935.1. Taxonomy (NCBI): domain Eukaryota; kingdom Metazoa; phylum Arthropoda; class Malacostraca; order Amphipoda; family Talitridae; genus Platorchestia; species Platorchestia sp. MABIK. Next base: position 151,905 of record JACJUY010000753.1, on the reverse strand, counting down.
TCAAATTACCGATCCGTCAGACGACAATGGAGAGGAACGACTGCGAAGAAGAAGAAGAAGAGAAGAGCGACTGCTTAGAATTCTTTTCCTGAAAGCATTCAGTATTCTTTAATGGCGTCGTGCGTGGTGTAAGAAACCGCAACAAAATTGCGTTTTCGTAATCAAATTACAGGTCCGTGAGACGACAATGGAGAAGCTCATGGGGGTTCTTTCTTTCTGTCCAACAGGGGACATCTCAGGGTCCCTGAAAACGAGCCAAGTTTTCTTTTCAAAGGACGCAACCCCGGGACAGCGCTGGCCGGGATGATCTTTTGTTGAAAGACAAAGATGCCCGAGTCTTTCTGGAGTAGCTTTTGTCTTCGTTGACTCTTCGGCTGCCGTGCATAGGTGCATTGTTCAGAACTGTAAAGTCTAGAAAGAGGCTAATTTGCGCTGCTTTTAGTTGGAAGAATGCTTGAGCAATTCGCTCAGTCTTTAAAGACGATTTCTGAAATTTTAATTGGAGTCTCATAAGCCGGGTAGAGAGGACAGGTAGAGGTAGAGGACATAGGTAGAGGTAGAGATAGGTAGAGAGGACAAGTCCTACATAAACTGCTAGCGGAACGCGTCTTTGCGACGAATCTTAAACTTTGTTTTCGAAACTGAAATTTTAGATACCGAGAGATTCGTAACAAAAATGCATGGGGGCAGTTTGTTGTTTTCCTATCAAAAGATTAAGATTAATCAGAAGCTGATGAACTTCGTAGTTAAAATGCATGGAGATACTTTATTGTTTTTCGATCAGAAGATTGAGATTTCTCAAAAAGGATAAATCTGTGACGTAATACGAAGTCAAAGAAGGGTGACCATAAATCATACTTTAAAAATACAAGGGCAAGAACTCAGTTTCAGCTCTGGAGTGATAACAATAATGACTTAGTAGCTAATTTCAGTATTTTTAATCTTTATGTGTACATCCCTTTTTTAGGATACCATAAAGGAATAAATGGCTTGAGCGAATTATTGGCATACAACAAATGGAAATATACTTCCTTTTAATCACTGCTCCATTCACAAAAAGAATTAAGTTGCTTCTAAGTAAATTTTGTCAATTTCATTGGGCAGCAATTTTAGGTAATAATTAAAAATTTAGAATGTAGTATTAAGGAGCAATAGCACAATTATTTTAGAAGATCAACAGTCGTCATTTTTAATGAAAATAGCTAGAGCAACATGATGTTTGAAGAACTTTGATCACAACCTCCTGTTTTAAAAAAATTCTGTTTAGTTGTGGAAAACAATCCTAAAATGTAAAGTTTGATTCTTGAGCAGAAATGAGGCGAGGCTAGAAACTGACGGGATAAAAACTTCGAAAAAAGAACTTTGCAATAAAGATTACTGCAGCAAGAATATAGGCGAATTAAATTTTAGAAGACTACGCGTTGTAGCCAGATTGACTGGCAATCTTTTGAAAATTTCACAGATTGCTTTCCCTTATCTGCAGTTTTCATTTTCAAACGAAAAAGAAAATATAAAAATGAAACTAAACAAATTAGATCCTAGAATTTTCTTGTGAGTATTTTAATGATAGTTTCTACTTCTCTGCAGTGTTTGTATAAAATTAAAGAGAAATTATGAAATTGAACCATGTAAACTCTTTTCTAGAATTTTCTTGTGAGAATTTTACAGAGGGTTTTCGCTTCTCTGTAGTTTTTATTTAAAAAGCAAAGAGAAAATATAAAAATTGAAGAAAATTAACATTTTTCCAGAACTTAATCGACTTTCCTTGTTTCTTCTTCGTCTCTTCATCTTCATTAGGACATGTATAGTTGAATTTCTTAAGGTTTTCCTCAGCAACGCAAACGTGCCATTATTCATTCGTCAACAGGCATAACTATATTCGTATTCTTAAAATAATATCGAAAACCTCCTCCACAAGCTTGGTATTCGAGAGGCATTACATTATTGCAAAAAAATATTCAATTTGTGTCTAAATCCTTTCAAGAGCAACAAAGCATATTGTTTCTCCCATCCTGCGGTACTAACGCTAAAAAAAACTTCGACACAAGGGTAACGCTTCAGAAAAAAAAATCCAAACAATGCCCCAGAATATTTCAAGGCTACACTTGCTGAGCATATCTCTGCATGCTCTACTTATGAACACGCGGTACGAATATTGCGCATTTCACTGTCTAGGAGATCCATTATTATCTGAATAATACACATTCGAGGCATGCACCTCAATTTCGGCTTAGAGGGCCTTTGCAACGCCTTTGAGCTGCGTTTCTCAAAGGCCAAGGCTTCTGAAATACCAAAAGCGCTGCACCAGAGGACGACCTGCCCCGGAAACGCGTGATGCCCTCAAACTTCCTTGGCCAATTCTGTTTTGCTTCCGAATTCACCAAAAATAATTATTAACGTAGGTATTACGACATCCATGTGTGTATACTTTAACTAAGGATCTATCTTTAAATTAACATTTTAAAAACCAACGATGTACGTATTTTGTGTCATCTTTTTAAGAATTTTTTTTTCGTTGTAAGTGCAGGGCACAGCAGTGCATCCTGCATTTTTGAGAAGGCTGTGGAACTCTAAAATGCAGGATTGACTGCCGCACTCTGTATTCTGGACGGAAAAAGTTTTGGGCAACTCGAGGAAATAATTTTTGATAAGAAAACGTTTCCGAGCATTGAAGCCTAGTACCGTGAGAGCCTACTTTCAATACCTAATAAATTGCTTTGTTCGTGAGCGAAAATTTTAATTGAATGTCTCAATATTAACAAGCGTTATGCTTTAATTTAAAGAATATGTAAAAAAGTCTTTGTTGCACGAAAAAAATTAAAATTTCTGGCTTCGATAATTGCGGAGTCGAAATTGTTTTTGCATTTAGATTTAACATAAATCTGTCCACTAACCCACGCTAATGTGAGGGTCAATGAAAACGAGCACGTCTTTAATCTTACTTTAATGTGAGAGATAATAGATTTTAAATCTGCGGCGGTACCTAATATACATAATCAGATGCAAAACAAGGCTCTCGTGGAGAGCGCTGTTAAAAAAAGGCTTCTCCTGGCAAAGAAAGGCCTGCAGATAATAGCCCAGGTACGAGGGGTTCGTAAACAAGGAAAATCATTTGAAATGTTCCCCGCGTGTGGGGTCATATGTGTACCAGTCAGTGAACTGCTCATTCACGTACCGATGTAAATGAATGACATTACATCTGTTTCCCGAGCATTTTAATTTCCCGAGCATCTTAAAAAATATTGTTATCAAATGAGGTGAAATGTTTTCGTGCAATTGTACTTCTCATGTTTCTTAGGAAGGATAAAAATGTACTCGAGCAGTAAAGCCGATTTCCCTATTTTGTAACTTACAACCTAATCAAACCAACCGTTAACTACTGCAGAAGGCGGTGAACGTGTAAAGATGTTCTTACTGCTGTTTAAATTGACAAGTTGAAGTGAAATTTAAGTTGACAAGTTGAAGTGAAATTTAAGTTGACAAGTTGAAGTGAAATTTAAGTTGACAAGTTGAAGTGAAATTTAAGACTTCACGCTACACAAAAATTTACGGTGAAAAATCTTGAAAGCTGCTTCTTTCGTGGCATTAATTCTTGAGATTAGAGTAGATGTTAGTTCAAGTCTCCCTAACCACAACAAAGGCGTTCCAAAAAGAGGAAGGAGTAAGGTACCATTTAGTATGGAGTTAAGGGAATGCAGAATCCATACACTAGGGGCATAGAAACAGTAAATCGAGATAGAAGTTCATGAAACAAAATAAAAGTTGAAGAAGATAGTAGTAGGTGCTGTAAAACTGGACAGCAGTGAACTGAAAAAGTATGGTCCTTAGAATTACAAAAAAATAAAACATTTTCCTTTAACAAAACGAAGGCCTATTTAATTGTCAGCTTGGGACCTCACATTTTCCCTCTGGAAATGCAAACACCCATAGATCCAATAGTTGTATCCCTCTCAGGGGACGTAAATTAAAAAGAGCCGTAAATGGGAGACAGGAAACCTAATCGTTATCTGCAACCCGAAATAAGTCAAAAAAATATTGAAATTTTGTAGCAAAGACGAAATACGTAAAAACACTCAGTCAATATCTTAAATACAAGCATGAATACCAGAATTGGCTAGAAAAAATCCATCTGATTATAAAGATTTGCAACTAAAAGTCCACTCTGAAAACTGTAAAACGGTGCCACTAATTCCAATGGAGATTTGCAACTAAAAGTCCACTCTGAAAACTGATATACGGTGCCACTAATTCCAATGGAGATTTGCAACTAAAAGTCCACTCTGAAAACTATTAAAAGGTGCCACTAATTCCAATGGTTTTCCACTGAAAACTCACGTTGAAAACAACAGGACTTATTAGTTCCTTATTTCAATGAATGGTCACTAAAAAATCCTAGTTGAAAACAGCAACACGGTGCGACTAATTTTACTGATTTGCCATTAAAAAAATCCACGTCGAAAACAGCAGCCTTGGTTGGGCTGTCCTTCTTCCCGTTCCCTGCGAAAGGACACCAGCAAATTTTCCGGGCAAGTCTGAAGTGTTTTTTCGCTGCCGCAAGTCCGGAAACTCGTGAGTGCGGCTCTATGTCGTCCGGGCGACGCGGGCGCCAACATTTGTTCTGTCAGCGGAAATTGTGGGTAGTTCCGTAGCACGGATACAGGGAAATTAAAAGGAGCTTTGGTGTATTGGTGGCAAATTTCCTTTAGCTCTTGTTTCGAGCGTCTAAGCTTACTTAGCCCTTAATTGTCTAAATTGGTTTGCTCTTTGTACTTTTGTTTTATGGCTCGTTCCGTAGAACGTATACAGGGAAGTTAAAAGGAACTTTGGTGTATTCGTGGTTAATTTCCTTTAGCTTTGTTTAGAGTGTCTAAGCTTACTTAGCCCGTCTAAATTCGTTTGCTTATTGTACTTTTATTTTTTGGCTCATTCCGTAGCTTTAGAAATTTAAAGGAGCTTTGGTGTATTCGTGGTTAATTCCCTCTGGCTCTTGTTTGGAGTGTCTAAGCTTCCATAGCCCGTCTGAATTGGTTTGTTTATTGTACTCTTATTTTCCGCCAACAAATATCTGAGCTTATTGAGTCAGCCTATTTGGGCGTCTAAGCTCATTTAACCCTTCACCGCCTAAATTGCTCCGCTCAAAGTACTGGGTACTTTTTAAATATAGGACCTAAAAGAATATTGAATAACTCCTATATCAATGAATGGATTTAAGAAAACAAAATATTTTTGAAATTCTGGAAAGTACTAGTTTTATCATGATTGTTCTTTGAATGCAATATTCCGACCATGCCTCCCCTCAGAGTAAACATAAATCGTCACGATTACGCAGGCTGTACGTTACGGCGCTGGTGATAGCTGATCCAATTGGCTGGATTTCTTCCTCGATGGATACCTTAAGCTGGTTTGAATTTGTTGGTTTTTACGGCAAATTCGTCCTTTAAAAGGTATATCCGAATGAAAAAATGCACGAGTGATAGTTCAGAGGAAAGATGATATTTCATAGAGAAGATGAGTTATTCATTTGTTCAACTCATCATTTTTGGAGTGACGCTAAAATCGTATGCATTTTTTATTTGAATGTGCCTTTTATACGAGACTGTGTATCTTGGTTACAGACATACCTAATAAACTAGTATTTTTCAGGATTTCTTAAATACTTCATTTTTAAATCCATTAGGTAATGTAAAAGTTATGAAATATTCTTTTTGGACCGAGTTTAAAAGATTCTCTCTGCCCTATTTCGGCGACCGTGATTAGACCGGCACTGAAATTACAATAAAATAGGGCTTGCTGTTCGAGAGATCTAAAGAATTTATTTGGTTACAAATTAGGGTCAGCAAAGATATCGAAGAATACATTTTGGAACAAATTAGAATTTCAAAGGATCTCAAAGAATACATTTTGGGACAAATTAGAATTTCAAAGGATCTCAAAAAACACATTTTGGAGCAAATTAAGATCTCAAAGCATCTCAAAGAGTACATTTTGAGACAAATCAGGGTCTCGAATGATCTCAAAGTACTTCAAAGAATACATTTTGGGATAAATTAGGATCTCAAAGTAATACAAAGAATACTTTCATGTATAAATGAAAATTTCAAACAATGACAAGGAACGCGTCAGGAACACATTAGATTACAATTGAAATATTTCACAGCTGTTGACAGGAATGGACTTTTAAATAAATCAATTTTGATTGTAAAAGTATAGTTCCTTAGAAGAAGTGATTATTTTGCTAAATCTTTTCACTATTTTCAATAGAGAGAAAAAATAACCACTCTGAATTCATCATCTTGATCTTTGGAAAAATAACCGAAGGATTATTTTGTTAGTAATGTTTACCAAATTTTGTGCATTCAATCATGAAGTGTGCAAGAAAGAGTGGGTCTGGATGTTGTATTGCGCACCTTTTCTCGCACAGAACGAGTATTTAGAAACCATTTTACTGAAGATATCTTCAAACGACGAAAACATTTGAAGGAAAGTTCGATATATTATGTTTAGAGATCTAGTTCCTCCGCCTACATATCTAGAGAGTGTAAAGGCACTTTTGAAGAATTAATGAATATTTGTTCACATCTACATTGTTCGCGGAATAATTGTTCAAATGTGGCACGTTCTCGGCAAAGAAGAAAAATCGAGTGAGCTTGTAACAAGTTGGAATTTTTAAAATACTTGGGCTGGACGCAAAGGAAAAGAATGATTCACAGGTGAACTGTCCTACTTCAGGCACAAAACCTTAAATGTACGCAAGTACCGCACTTGAACTTATAGACTTTCTTTCTTATAACTTTTATTTCTGAATAGAAGTAATTTATTATTCTAACATTGATGGATATGATGAATAACTAATACACTGATTTTGCATTTTCTCATGAAAATGAAATTCCTAATTGCTCTGATAAAATCCCTGGAAACTTTAAATTCTTGACGCAGCACTTCTGATGACCAATGTTCTGAAGAAAAAAAACAAAATAAAATGCGCTGTTACTAAAATAAGAATCAAATATATTTTCCTTAGATGTTCATAAATAGCGATAAGACTCCCTGATGGCAGTTTTTCTCCTGGAAGTAAGACGACGCGTTGAACGACATCCGTTGCGAAAACTTTTTCCTTGATGCTCCGGGCAAGGCATCCGGACAGACGTTTTTCCAGGCCAAACGCTCAAGTTAGTATGTTTCAAAACTAAATTTGAGCATGAAGTCCACTGAGCGTGAAGCAGCCCTAAGCATGAAGCAACCCTGAGCATGAAGCAACCCACTGAAAATGAAGGGTCGGAGTTTAAAAATGTGAAGAAACTAACGGATATGTAAATTAATCATGTGTGGGGCACTTGCATTTTGCCGAGTCCATTTATCCGCGAACAGTCTTGTTAAAAAGACATATTTTGAGGATTTGTTTTAAAAAAAGAAAATGTTGTAATTTTAGCTTTGAAAGCTGACAACTGACTTAAGCTGTTAAAAAGACAATTTGAAAACTTTGACTGTAATGTTACGCGACTTCAGACCATTGTGCGTCTGCTTGCTCTGAATACTGATGTGTTACTCTAAATATTTCTCAATTGATGTGTCTGCAAGGAATATTTTTCTAGCGGATCCCACATCGTCAAGATTTTTTCGTCTGTAGCTCAAACTCTTAGAGAAATATCTTCGAATTCCAATTGCATTTTGATTCACAGCCAAGATTTCGGTAAAATTTTGAAGATTTCAGTTCACTAGGAATTGGAAATGTTTCCCTTGCTAGACAGGGACACCGTATGACTGATGAAGCACACTATCAAATGCATGACAATTTGAAATGGGCACTTTGTGCAGAAAATTTGCCATAAATTTCTTAAGGAGCACAAATATATCATGATCCGAAGCCTTTTGAAGGAAAATACAGATGATAAGTTTAAGGGTTTTGCAGAAAATTAGATAAGGAATTAAGGATTTTACAGTAATTTAGATAAGGAATTGAGGGTCCTGCTGTTAAGTGGATATACAATAAGTGCTTTGCTGTTAAGTAGATGATGGATTAAGGGCTGTGCAGTGAAAGTTTATGGAGGATTTATAAGGTCTAGAGCGACGATGATTAAGTGTTGAAATTAAATGTACAGAATGTTGATTTGAATGATAAAACATTTTAAATGTATAGTTAGAACGATGAATTGCAATGAAGGATTTAAATTTAGAGAAAAATGGTTAGAATGATGAAAGATTTAGCATGTAAATAAGAATGATGATTTTCAGTGGGCAAATTAGATTTACAAAATTATGAATAAAATGATGAATGATTTAGAATGCATAGTTGTTATGATGATTTAAAGTGTTAGAATTAGATTTACAGAATGATGAAGGATCTAGCATGTATAGTTGGACTAATGAGTAACAATGTACACATTACTTCGCTCACTCATTATAAATTAAAATCATAAATAACTAGTAATTCATAGTCACAATCACGAACCTAAATCGTCTCTGTTGAGATCATAGAAATTACAAAACATTGCTGCTGGATATCCCCTTTTATATTTTATTACTCTAACGCAGTAGAGACCCCGTGGGAAAAATTGGTGATGAATGAAGAACTTTCCAAATTTTTTAAATTTTGCACGCTGCACTTGCGATGATTCAAGTTTTGAAGAAAATGCAAAAGAAAATGCTCAGTTACTAAAATGAGAATAAAATATATGTTCCTTGGATGTTCATCAGAGACTAAGTTCGTTTTCCCATCAAAGAAAAAAGAGGATTATCAGATGAACTCCGCTGTATATTTTCGTGTTTAGCGAGTCATATATACGCATCTCCGCGTACGTGTAGTTCTGAAACAACAGCAATTCTTAACACTCACAACTCAAATAAACAAGGCTTCTATTTTTGTCTGGATGATTGATGATTGAACATTTGTTCTCTTTAAACAGGAAGAAACTCGTTAAATATGCGATGGTTTTAGAGTAGATTCATAATGACGCACTCGCTTCGCAAAATTAGGGCCAGGTAATTAAAATGAATAATTTTCGTCTGAATGTCATGAGTCTGGAACTCTGGTGGAAGAGCACTAGAGTTTACGATCGTAGAGCGAAATGCTCGAATACATCATCAATTTATAACCATGACTTGAATTTCCTCATCGTGAAACCCAATCAGCCAAAAAATACTTCCCAAAATATGTGAACTTAATCATGAAATTTGAGGAAAAGCTCTAGTAACAAGCACTTAATAAAAACTTTATTTGATCGTACATAGAATAAGAAATTTGTTCTGTATGAAAACATTTGTCTACCGAAAATATTTATGATTGAATGTAATTTCAAAATTCAATGGAACTGTTGGTTTCTTTTGCATATACTTAGTGTATGCACACATAGGCCAATGTTCGTACAATCTCCAACATTCAAACGTTCACAGCCGATTAAAAAAGAAGCAAGATAACTCGACTGAAGGAAGAGAACGAAGCGGCGCAAATGCCAAGCCAATCCTCACAGCAAGCCGACCTTCTAGTCTGTTTTTGGTTAGCTTACTGGGGATCTTAGTTCCCACGGGCCACGCATTTCTAGAGTCTCGGCAAGTTTGCTCTAATTCATTAGGGTAACTTACTCGAACATCAAGCTTAAAATTACCCTTGAAGTTCTAAACAACTTTCCAATGATGGATTTTTTTCAGGGAAAAGAAAAATGGCAGTCAAATGCAAACTTATGAAAAACACCCACAAAAATTGGACAAAGGCGGGTGCTACCATAGCGGGAGGTCTACCTCCATAAATCGCCTACCAAAGTGCAAATTGAGATGTACACATGAAGTGTTTTTCACTAAATTAAATGCATGGAAAAAGTGATATCAATTAGTAACTAAACATAACCTCACGGTATAGTACTAGCTAGAGGTAGATCTCATTCTACAGTGTGGTATAAATGATGTTCATAGGTTACCTTTCCTCGTTTTTTCCACTATAATGATGCAGGGACGCGTTTTCCCGATTACGTTCATTTTTAAGGTAACAAAAGCAGGGCAGGAAGCCCATTTCTCCTAAAATTTACCCTGATGAACTCAAGTTGCGCTCTGGGGGCGTAATTGAAACATATCAAGTGAAGCTGTTAAATTAAGACGAGTTTATGCGGCCATGAGCCGTCATGAAGTGGCTATAACGCGAGCAGTTCTCCTCTCAGGTTACTCCATAACTTGCTTCTTTAGACACAACGGCTTCAGCTCATTAGGTGGGCACCTGCAAGGACGAATTCGTCCTCTGTGCCCAACTTGAGGCAATTAGCTCCTAAGGTCAAAGTTACTTGTGTCTAGCACGGGTGTCAACAACTCGACTGTCTTCACGAAGGACAAGCCCGTTGTTTTGGTTTCTTGCTTCTGATTTTCCGGGTTTGTCTGCTGTTATTCAGTTTGCAAGCTGCATTGGTCTATCTTTAAATATTTTTCGTTTCAAACAACTTCTGGACACAACCCTGTAACGGTTAAAGCTAGCGTTTGAAAATATCATGAAAATTGGTAACCACTGCTATTATTTTTTTGTGAATATGTGGATCGCTAAGCACTGAAGTGAGAATTGCGATGGGTTTTAAATGAATTTCACATCATTCGATAAATTTTAAGATGCATTGAGTAGGTCATTCTAATTTTGTATCATGCTGAAATAGAAATTTTGAATTTTTATAAATGTATCGAAAGGAGTTTCCTGACTAAAGGAAAGACTGCATCACTAGTTGAACATCACAAAACCGCCTAGTAATAGAATAGACCTCATGACATAATATAAGGGATTTTTGCAAGTGTTAATTTTTAGATAATTCAGATTAACTTCGTACAATTTCTTTTACGTTCCAATGAATTTTTTGTTCATTTACATGCCCTAGCCCCATTTTTCAAAACAAATGAGTCAAAATAAATTCATTCGCAAACCGTTTATCAAACATATGCCCCCCACAATAATCAAATTCATTTTCTCAAAAAAAATATTCAATCACCGTTTCATGGTGGTTAGCGAAAAACATTTCATGGAACAAAGCACTGCGTGATGACGTTCATCTGCACTCCAAATTGGTCAGAACCTAAGACAAATATTTTCAATATTATCCCATTTTTAATATATGTATAATTTTACAAATATTTGATAAGTATTTTTGATATTTGTCTGAATCAAATTGTTCAAAACCTGACACAAATCTATTCAGCATTTGTCATATTTTGAATATTATTAATATATGACAAATATTTGACAACTATTTTTAACATTTGTCTCAAATCAAATGTGTCAAACTGGTCAGAACCTACGAAAAATATCAAAAGCAGAGTTCTCGTATATCATAATTCTATTCACTTTCAATGTTTTTGAGGAACAGAAGAGGAATCATCCGAGTAATAATATCAACTGAGAACTAAGTAGTAATATTATCTGAGTAATAATATCAACTGAGAATTAAGTACTAATATCATCTGGGTAGTAATATCATATGAGAACTAAGTAGTAATATCAAGTGAGTAATAATATCAACTGAGAATCAAGTAATAATATGAACTGAGTATTAATATCAACTGAGAATCAAGTAATAATATCAACTGAGTAATTATATCAACTGAGAGGCAACTGCCAGCGGTGACGTCAAATTTTAGCACCAGCAGCCAGCCCTGCTCGTGCTGCTTTAAAACTACGCAGAGTTAGAACACTTCACAGATGGCGTTAACAGATCCGTTGCTTCTGCTTTTCCGGTTTTGACCACTGCTCTTTTACACGTTGACTGCGATGGATTAAACTAAAGTTCAACATGCAACTCAATTTTGAAGTCAAACGTTGTTGACGATTTTCTAAACACCAAACATTAATTGGGTTAATGAAATACCGTAAATTTTAAAAGATTGTCAAAACTTTTAAACATCGCAGCCGGAAAAACTTGAACAACAAATAATCGGTGGGTCGTGTCGTAAGCAACGTGGTAATTTGTGGGCAGCATCTGTCTTTCATTTATTCTATTTTGCTTCTGTTAGATGCCGCTCACTGACTGTTGTTTCCGTCTGTCACTTTTGCCATGTGCTTCTATTTGCTTTACCTTCTGCCGTTGACCTATGTAAGAGTTTACTCGTTTGACTGTGTGAGACTTCTCACCACTCACACTATTCATCACTTGGAATCACTATTCATCACACAGAATTTCCACTACTCAGACTGCCCAATTCACGGCTCATGCAGTAATCGCTTGGAATACCCAACCCTCACTCAAGCCACTCACCACCACCACTCACCACCACCACTCACCCCCACCACTCACCCCTCATTTCCACCACTCCCCACCATCACTCACCATCACCACTCACCAAAATCACCACTCACCACCATCACTCACCACCACCATCCCCACCACCACTCAC
>JACJUY010000753.1:107321-139521 GCA_014220935.1 Platorchestia sp. MABIK | reverse complement strand
CTCACCACCAACACCACCACTCACCATCACTACCACTCACCCCCACCATCACCACCACCACTCACCACCACCATTCACCACCACGAGGGACGCAGCGTATGCCCAGGGGAAGCATCAACTATGCCTAATGCATCACAACGAAGCAAGAGCTGCTCATCACAACACCAGATGGCGCTCTAGAAATTCTACCGAGCGGAACTTGCGCACTCTAATTGAATATTTTACTTGGCGCATAGAGGAAACACCGTGAAATACGCAGAATATTCAGGCTTTCTACCAGCCTTTACATCGGTCAACCAACGCATGCTATGAAAAAGTTCGCTTCGCTAAGCGTGGTGAGAATGACGGTTTTTTGGTCGATGATTTTTAAGCCGTAACTGAAAATTGATTTCCAATTAGCTGTTTACCCACGTTTTGTTCCTTTGTTTCGATCGCGATATTTTCGTGCTAGGATAACATCCGAATGAATTACGTTCAATTTTAAGGAATTGCAGTTGACAGAATTCAGAATTTCGCAGTCGCTATGAAGTTTTCAGGTCTCCATTATACGATAAAGTTGTCTTTACGTCGATGAATTTTATTTTCATCGATGAGTGTAGTGTATCAGATCATTGTCCCGTGATATTTTTTCATCTAGCTAAAATTTTTTCGAATGTAAATTTACGTATAGAAATTTAATGGACGATTTAATAAGTATGTCGGTGATAAAGTATGTGAAATTACGGTTAGAAAACCATCGAATGAAATTGATTCGGGGAAATGTACTGTACCGATACTGAACAAGCGATGAAAGAGCAGTTGACAACTGTGATAAACTGCAAAAGCGACCAAACATTCAAATAGTATTAAATCAGTATTGAATTGAAATAGAATCGAAAATGGCTACAGAAACGCATCTAGTGGCGCATTCTCAGGTGGTTACCCAAAAGGCCAATCACGTACAGGCCACATAGTGAACATTGAGTAATACTCTTTGTTGAGTACGTTCCTGCATGTGTGGATATCAGTTATTCATTGTTCTCTTACAACAAGATTGTTTAGACTCAAAAATGAAAAGCCGTTTTGCAATTTTTATTTCCAAAGATAAAAGTTTCAAATTTTACTGTAGTTACAGTTGTACCTTCCTCATACTGGACTTGGTCTGAAATGAAGAGAAACTCCTGATCAAAATTGCTCTGAGAAAGCCCTTCCTGCGGATAGGACTGAAATTAACACTTTGCGGCTTGAGCCATATTCGGTTTCGAGAGGAGTTTTCATCATGCTGCTGACCAAGCAGTAGTCACAAACTCAATTGTTAAAACACCTTATTAAAACTAGGTGAAAAATCGATCCAGTTAAACGTTTCGTATATACAGCTTTGCTTTCTACAATTGACTTTAAAGTTGAATTGAATATTAAATTTCAGATTTACCTGCCGCAGTCAGAGCGTTAAGCTACATATTGCAACTTGGTTTCACATGAGCAAGTAGCTGAATACATGACTACTCGTTTATTCACGTATTCAGCTACTGGATACATGACAACTCGTTCATTCATGTATTCAGCTATACTGGATACATAACTACTCGTTGATTCATGTATTCAGCTATACTGAATACATGACTACTCGTTTATTCACGTATTCAGCTACTGGATACATGACTACTCGTTTATTCACGAATTCAGCTATACTGGATACATAACTCCTCGTTGATTCATGTATTCAGCTATACTGAATACATGGGTCAACCAGTAGTCGCTCCTTGGAAAGTCCAGATCGGCAAGAACGGCTCCTGACTCCCAGAGTCCCCTTTGATGCAGAATATTTGAGTTAACCTTGCCAGACTTGAAGCCCAGGACGCAAACCTTTGCTCAGTCCGCCCCAAATGCTTACTGAGGCTTTATTTGAAGAGCCCGAATAGCGAGGGTTGTTGGATTGCCTCGGCAGGCTTGGCAGGGAGTGGGCACCTACTTGGGATGTTTGTCCAAGGAGTCGTGGTGGTGATGCACTTTATGCTAAAACGCTAGTTTTGGACATCACTGAGCTACTTTTGGTCGATGATGGTTGATGATTATAGTGAAATAGTGAAAATTTGATTCAACTTGAAAACATAAACGTGATGAAAATAATATTTAGTGAAAATAACACGCACTGAAAATAATACACACAGAGTGTTGTGTAATTCGGTGCATATATTTTCCCACATACAAAAAAACGCAAAAGAAACGATTTTCTTGAGTGACAAAACCCTCAAAACTCCTTCATTTTCGAGAAATGACACCCTTTAAATAACTTCAGATTCCCGTAGGAATAGGCTAGAGCGCACGCGAACAGCCTGCCCAAGAAGTTAGATTTTACTCGTTGGCTGCATTGTAAGCCTATTCCTACGGGAATCTAAAATTATTTCAGGGTATCATTTCTCGAAAATGAAGAAGTTGTGAGGGTTTTGTCACTCATGAAAATCGTCTTATTTTGCGTTTTTCTGTGTACGAGTAAAATATGTACATCGAATTACACAACACCGGGATGGTGAAAATAGCTTATGTTGTGAAAATTTTATTGTGAAATACTGGTATTATATTTGGACCACGATGGCTTACGATTAAAATTTGAGAAACACTAGCACAATATTACATATGTTTTTCCCCAATGGATCATGATTAAAATTTGGAAAACTTTAGGATTACATATGGTCCTGTATGGTGACCACGATTAAAATTTAGTTATGAAGCACTGTGTAGTATTAGATATCATAGAAGTACTTGGGGTCCAAAAAGGTTGATGATTACAGCTAAAATTTTTACGATGACTTTGGACTTATAGACACGACCGATCTTCATGTGGATCATGATAGTTGATAACTATTGTCAAAATTTCATGGTGGTACGCTAGTATTGGATTTCACTAAAGAACAGGTTATTCTTAGTAGGCTATGGTAACCTATGGCAGAGGTTATTATTCCTGAAAGATTATATCTAGTTTCTATGATATCAGAAGTTATTTCCAAACTTTCTAATGATGGGAATTGGTTCACCTGCTTTTCAAGATTTTTACCTAAAATGACGAGCGAATGAAAGATGACTTTCTAAAGTAATACGTGACTATAAAATTCGAAAAACTTATTTGAATAGATTAAGAAATAACTTCTCAAAATTGGACGTGACTCGAAAATTGAATAACACATTAGAATACTTCAATAAAAAAAAATTCATTAAACTAGGACGTGATTCGAAAATTCGAATATTTAGAAAGACGATAAGCTGAAATAGAATCCAAAGGCTGCTGTGGCAGGCCCTACGATAATTCGAAGGAAGTATTCGAAATCGATGATTAAGTGAACTAATATTGGGCAGAAATGAAATTTGTAAAATTTCATATCCAATATAGACATAGATACGGTAACGTTTTTATTTTCATCTTTTAGATGGTATAATATAAACGAATCTTGATCATAGTACATGAACTTTTCCATGTGTTTAATTACCTTCCGAATCACAAGCCATTCCTAACTTAACCTGAATGGGAAAGTAATAAAAATTTCATTCTATTAAGATCGCTTTCGATTATCATCCTAGAAAAGATCATTTGTACAAAAGATCATACACGTTTTCAGTGATCACTTTACAGAAAAAATATACTCATACTCAGTTACATATATACATTTAAGTTCTCATGCCGACTCTGGCTTAAACTGTGCAGAATTTTAAAAATGCATTTGTATCAAGTGCATCTGCATTCGGCAACCCATAATGGCCAAATTTTAATTTTCATGCCATAAAGAACTAAAGGCAAAAAACATAATATGTATATTTGTTATGTTCAATATAGATAACATATACATATAATGCAATATTAATATATACTCATATTCAGAACCAAAAGCCACAACGGAACTCGATTAGGAACTTTATTCATATCCGATTGACAGTTTTGCAAGTAAGCTTAGGAGCAAGAACCTTCTCAAAAAATTAAATAAAAAAAATCAATATAAAATATAAAAACAAAGGAATTTTTCGTCGTAAAATACTCATAAACATAAAACATGTACTCGTTCTGAGAATAAATCACTCTACTTTGACATTACTGTCACGAGAGCGCTTAGTTTATAAATTTCGACAGATACATGGGAACAAATTACTTCAAATTTAAAATTGATTTTCCGACTACTTCTGTTGTTCGTCTGTTAAAAATTCAGTAGCAGTTTTTTTTAATGCGAATTAGGAAGGCAGAATAAGAGAGCATGTCCTCGGAACAGTTCAAAAGTCTACTTTGCTCCTCTCAACGTGAACGGGGTCAGACATTTCCGTTTTACTGCGTAAATTAATTCTGTCAGTATGACGTCGTTAGTACACTAATACAACAGTGAAAGGGTGCTACTATAGCGTGAGGTCAACCGCCGTATATCGCATGCCCAGATGCAGTTTGAGATGAACAAATTAAATGTTAATCGCTAAATTGAGTGTGTGAAAATGAGTAATATTAATTTGATACCTAACCTCACGCTATAGTAGATCTCATGCTATAGTGTGGTAGACCTCAGGCTATGGTACTAGCTAGAGGTAGGTAGATCTCATGATATAGTGAGGTAGACCTCACGCTATAGCAGCATCAGTGAAAGTTATAATGCGGGTCTTAGATAGCAAATTTTTCAAAATAATACTGGCAAGATTGTTGTCAGATGTGAAAATGAGAATAAATTCAGATTTAGTTTAAAACTAATGTTTCGTAAAAGAGGCAATTTCAAATCAAATTTACTAGTCTGCTGTCAATTGTGAAAGTGGAATAAAATTTAAAACTGTTTTTCAACGCTGAAATTTAGAAAGAAGAAAAAGGAGTTTCATGCCTAATTTATTTTACACAGCAAGGTTGGTATCCTTAATTTCTAATTATATTTGAGTTCACATGTGTCAAGTTTGTTGATATGAAACTAGGACCAAATTTAAATTTCTACGTATAATTTTCTGACTCTGATATAAAAAAAACGGAAAAGATTTCTTTCAAAGTATGTTAGATTTTTTCAGGTATCAGGAGAATGAAATGAAGAACTGGAGTGAATTTATCCCATGGCCTGTATTTTACTGTTACCAGACTTGGTTTACTAGAAGTGGAGAATACAGGAAAAGAAAATCTTTTAATTATTTCAATTTTTCCTTTGCCATGACTTCTCAGAAAATTTTTCGTGGACTGAACAGAGCCCATTTAATAATTTCAATCTCGCTTTAAATTAGGACAAACAATTTTGATTCACTTTTAGGCCTTTACGCCCGAGTGTGACGAATTCGTCACACAAAAAACATAGGGTTTTTATGGACGGAATTGCAGGCAGAGGTACTAGAAAATGAACGTGATGACATAGGTACATGTTACCTTCAAGTAGAATGCTTTGTCGTGTCAATTTTGCATGCGATACTCAAGTTATTAGCAGAATTTAGGAATAGAATTTATTGCTCGAATACATTTTCATCTTTCATAAGAAATATGAAAATGCAATTACACGATTGCATTTCACCTGGTAAGATAACAGTTACTTTTTAAAAAGGTCGCGAAAATGTCATTCATGTATACCAGTACGTGAATGAGTAATTTACTGGATGGTCCACATGAGGCCCCATACGCTGTGAAGTGTTTAGGCTTCTTTCACTGTTTTTTCCTGCCCTGAAATCCCAAACTTCTCGTATAAAATTACGTTTTACACAAAATCTTCTTTTGATTTAATAAAAGGGAGCAGAGAATGAAATAGATTACTTAATTAAAAAACATTACAAGCTGAAATAATTTGGTAAACGTGGGGAAACTGTGAAACGTGAAAGATTATGCTCTATTATACAGAGACGTTTCAAGCGAACCTTAATCACTATTAAAAAAAAACTCACAGAAAATTAATTAATAGTATTGATTTAACACCGAAGGCTAACACTTTCCTTACGAAGAAAGTGTAGTGAAAAAAATTGCTAATGCCGAGAAAAATTTCTACGGCATTTACAATTACGGAACTTATTTCTAACTTAAAAATTGTTGATGCCGATTGCGGCAGTCATTCCTGCATTTTTGAGAAGGGTGTGGAAGCCTAAAAATGCAGGATTGACTGCCGCCTTGCACCAGGCAAAAAGCTACAGTCTTTGTACCGATTAATTCTTGAAATACAAATTCAGCTAAAAAGAGCAGAAAGCCCCCACAAATCTTTCAACATGACTACCCATCAGCTTCAACAAAATATTTAAAGCTTTTTTCTATCGCATTGAGAGATCCAAATCGTCCGTATTACAGCCCGTTAGCTCAAGCCAATAGGATTAAATAAAGACCTGAAGCCGGTAACCGGAGCCTGTTTTTAGGCGGGAATCTCTATCCCTTCACAGGCAATAGCTTCGGTGCTGGCGTGTTGTGTGCTGACGTGTTGTGTGCTGACGTGTTGTGTGCTGACGTGTTGTGTGCTGACGTGTGGTGTGCTGACGTGTGGTGTGCTGACGTGTTGTGTGCTGACGTGTTGTGTGCTGACGTGTGGTGTGCTGACGTTTTGTGTGCTGACGTGTGGTGTGCTGACGTGTTGTGTGCTGACTTGTTGTGTGCTGACGTGTTGTGTGCTGACATGTGTGCTAAATGTTGAGCGATGTCCTAATTTTAAAAAATTAAGAGTTAAAATTCAAAATTCGGTGATAATTCACTTACTATTCGTTCGGTGAGAGTAATGACAATTGTGTATCTCTTTTGCTTATGAACGATTAGACATTAGAAGATATAGTTTTTGAACAATATTGTGAAATAATAACAAAACTGTAAAAATTGAGGATGCTTTTTCTTCATTTCCTCTCATTGACATAGATTCAAAGGCATTGGTCTTAAATGAGTTCAATTTAAATGATTTAGAGGCATTGGGTCTCAAATGAGTTGACATTTCACAACAAGCAAACCAACGAGACACTTTTTGTCTCTTTGGAGGGGCGGAGGGGGTGGCGGGAGGTTAAAGGGGAGGATACAAACGACGGCTATACCGTTACTGTCTTCATCGTCAATTTATTTTAGACGGGCGTCATTTCCTGTCCCTGAAGCAGAAATTTGAACCGCTCGTCTCGACCGGACGGTTTGCTGTGGAGACTGAACCCAGTTTATTGAAACGGAGACGCTGCCGTTTTATTGGAGCAAACATCCAGTTTCGTGAGTCAAAATTGCAGCTTTATTTCCTAGCTAGAAATATCGCGCAATTTGGGTGGAACCGTTGCTTCAGTTATCACAGCTTCAGAAAAAATAATAAATAGAAGTAAACTATTAGGCTTCATCCATGCATGAAGAAGCATTAATTCGTTGGAACAACACTTGGAATTTCACAGCCATTTCATAAGAGAAGTTTAGGCATAATAGTACTTTGAATAAAACATCACAATGGTGTTCATGTACGTCACAAAGATTATTTCTTGGTTTGTCTTTAAACGAGACCTCAGTCTTTAATGTAATTAGATCTTTGATCGCGAGTCGCCGGTGTACACGGAGCAAATTTTCACTACGCTGCTGACCTACCAGTAGTTCACAAACTCAATTTACATAAGTACTTAATCTTAATTTATACTTAATTTATACAAATGCAGTCTTTGAATTTAAATTTAATGAAAGCACGATTCGGTTCATGCCTAGTATTTTTAAAATTTTGAACTACATTTGACTTTAAATTTTGACTTTTGAATTTAATACTGAACTTCAGTACTCAACATTTCAGTGTGCTGAGACGTCCTAAGCTCGATGCTTGAAGGCTCAGTAACTTGATGCGATGACGGTCGTGTTTGTTTAAATTTTTCTTCTATTTTGACTCTGAAAAATCCCATGCGTAAACCTTCTTAAATTCCTCGAAATTGGTTTCAATTCCTGGTCCAGCACTGCTCATTGCTGCGTCTTCAATCGGCAGGGGAGAAATTGAAAAATATGAAATACGAGAATACTGTACCTAACATTGTAGATAGAATAAAAAAGTTATTACTACGCCTGGAAAAACTGATTTCAACTCCTCAAGTTTTGCTAATATTTATCCATGGCTTTTACTGAACAATAAATTTCAACACTTTTTTGAATACATTTGAAATTTGATCAAGAATGATGTGAAAAGCTTTAAAAGCTAAATTAATTCAAAAAATGCCTATAAGATCAAGTAAATAGTACACTCTTCTCTTACAAGCGGCCTCTATTAAACATTTCATGACTTCGACATTTTAATATTTTGAAACGATGTCCTCAGCAAATTTTTGAAGATTTTCAACTGGAGCATTTTATTCTAACTTGAAATTTGTTAAATTAATTATAAATAAACAGACCCAACGGGCCCGAATGGTCAGGTTTAATTCAATTAAATAAAGTTTACTCTCGATGTACTCCAATGAGGCACTTTCTACAAACTCACCCATGAAAAAATTGCCCCAGCTGACATAACATAGCAACAATCATCATAGTTGAAACTTTTTACAGATGGCCAAATAAGACACTAATCATCTAATGGTCAAATCTACATACCCACTTTTCAAAACAAGGTAACCATCATCTAATGGACGCACCATTAGAGGACAAAACAAGGCAACAATAATCGAATAGACGTATTATATTATGAAACAAAGATAAAATCATCTAATGGGTGCACCTGAAGTTGACAAAATATGGTACCAATCATCTGATGGACAAATCTACAGACTTACTTTTTAAAACAATTTAACCATCATCTAATGGACGCACCTTTAGAAGGCAATAAAGGGCAGCACTGCAGACAGTACAACTAATGTCTGCCATTAAGGTGTCTGCAACAGACGTGGAAATGGCTCTGTTCTATCTTCTGAACTCGGCCGAATTTATGAAGAAATATTGACTCCGTTGCATCAGAGTGCAATTTGATGAAATTTTAACACATTGACTGCAACGTGGGCCACCGGTGGTCACTGGGGGAGTTTTCATAATATTTCCGACCTACCAGTAGTCATAACCCAATTTTCATAAGTTTTTAACCAAATCTAAATGGAGGCACGATCCAGTTATTTCTATTTTCAACACTGCTACTTTAACTCGCTTTCAATTTGGGTTCTATGTCAAACTTCAGTTTTACCTGACGAAGTCAAATTGTTAATGAAATACTGTAGAGATGCGGAAATGTAATTTTTCTAGAGTTTGACGCTGCAAAATGATTGACGATACTGAAATGAAGAATATATTTTCATTTACAGCATGAATATTCATATATCTGTTATGTTTCTTAATGGCATTTTGATGTCCCACAACCTCCTCGAAAATACCGGATTGACTGTCGTACCCTGCAAATCTCGTCGTCACTGTTCCATTCAAGGCATGAATTTTCCGTCTTGAACATCGTCAATGTTCGACATCCCAATTCAAGGCACGAATTTCCTGTCTTGAACATCGTCAATGTTCAACATCCCAATTCAAGGCACGAATTTCCTGTCTTGAACATCGTCAATGTTCGACATCTCAATTCAAGGCACGAATTTCCTGTCTTGAACATCGTCAATGTTCGACATCTCAATTCAAGGCACGAATTTTGTTCTGCTCGCAAAACTTCAATTTTCCTTATATTCCCAACGCCGTGTCCACTTCTTCGGAAATGAAGAGAGCCAGTGACCCTGTTTTCGAGTCTCTCTTTAAAGCGAAGACCGAGAAAAATTTCCATTCAGAGCACAATCCTCTGAGGGTTCAGTGATCCGGAACGAAGCCCTTGGTGTTATCGGACACCTCCCTCGAGCTCGGACTAATTTTAGACATCTTTGCCTACAGAGATGGTCTAGGTCGTGCAGACCCCTGTTCCAAGGACGCTAAGGCTGGCCTTTATCTGCTTAATTTAATTTTAGATACCTTTGTATACAGGGTGGGGCAGACACGTAGGTCTATTCCTTGGATTCTAAGGCTGGCCTTTGTGTGCGTTTAGTCGTAAACTTAACACCGCAGTCAACAATGACTTTTAAGATACTTTGAAAAACTCTAAACTAGAAATTGTGATCCGAGAATAATGTCACCATTCACCTCGAGCAGCAGTACTTCCATGTTAATTCCGATGTTGCGCGGTAGATGCTCAAGTTTTTAGCGTTTACTGTTAAATTTCCGGGATAGTATCAATTTCAACACACGAAAAGTACGCAGCGGAATCCATTTTTAAACTTGTGGATATTTAGTTAGTTTCTTAGTTTTTCATTACGTTTTTCCATGGTTTAAAGTTCATCGTTTAATAAGGCTGCCCTTTTAGCCACCGAGGCTCGCCAAACTGAAAAAGGTTTCGCGCTGACGCTCGCTCATTGTTGTTCGAGTATTACGGCTTGGATTTCGTAAAAGTTTGAAACCATAATTCAATAGGCCAAACTTATCCACATTTGACCGAAAACTCTTCACACACACGTATAAAAAATAAATTTCCAATCCAAACTATAATTAGAGCCGCGTCTGTCCGTCCGTGCGTCGCAGCCATCAGCATACAGTGTGTGATGAGCGTATCTGTGATACAAGCTTCATCAACTTCCGAATTTTTGGTGCATCAATCCATCAAATTCGGAGTCGGAATGAATATCATGTGTAATGTTAGGTGAGGTTGAATACAATGCCCGAAGTTGAGACTTACGAAAGTTTATGAAGCCATAGAAAAGCATGGGAGATCATGGGAAAGCCATGCTGAAGCTCAGTTGGTCTGTCACTCTGCCACGCTGTCAAGGATGATAAATGACTATTTTTGATAGGAGTTTTACCAGTGCACAAGATTAGGAATATTTTAATCGTGGGTTCTGTTGGGATGGATATATTTGAACGCTGTACCGTACAATCTAAAAAGGACAATTTGTCATTGTCCCATTGGCAGAAGTTTCAGAACTGGTAATCCATTAATACAAGCCCCCTCACTCAGCTATCCGAGTTCACTCAGATCAGTGCAAATCTCCTGTTCTGCAGCAAGATTTTTCCGTCCTAAGCTCTGCGAACTCGGTCTCCGAGTTACGTATAAGCAAATCCCTTTTCATTAGCCTTTTCATCAGCCGCTTAAAACCCGAACTAAACGATAAGCAGTTATCTTACCCTTTAAAAATAACTTTCATCTATCAGTTTACCATGTTTTTGTGTTGTTTTTCTTCAATTTATGAATATAATTTTTCACTTGTTTTTCGGATAAACGCTGATTTCGACCTAAGGGGTCGAAGCGTTCGTTTTTTCAACTAAAAAGTCTTTTTTTTTAACTAAAATGTCTCTAATCTAATGTCTTCGCTAGAACCTTCATTTTAAAGCTATGTCTTGTTGTACGGTCCAATTTGCTACATAAAGCTAAGTTCGTCCGATATCTAATCCTGTCATTTTTTGACGGGCCGGGTGGACTAGGGAGACAAGATGGATACGTTTGGTTAAATTTCTGCAACTTGATGTTTTTATGAATATGCCCCTTTCATTATTATATTTTATTTTGTCCATTAGTCGAGTTTCACCAGTGCACAAGTACAAGAATATTTAAATCGCAGGTACATTGTTCAGCATTTCAATCATATTTTAGTCTAGCAAAATCGTTCTTAATTAGAATTGTTGTAGCGTAGAGGAAGACATCAGTTATTATTCCTTTGTAAATAATAATTTCTTTTTGTGCGCCTTTGTGTATTAATGACACACTAAATTAATCACAGTATCATCTAATCCTGTCATTTTTTAATAGGTTGTATAGTAAAACGCTAGGTGTTTCTTTAAATTTATAAATGAATGTGTGTATATTTAGTGCAAAATTTATCCTATATTATTTCAATAGAAATCCCGTTGAACGCCTACAATTGGTTGGTGCGTGTGTCTGTGACGCTCACGCGGACGCTCAATGACCGTATCTGTGATACGAGTTTCACCAGTGCACAAGTACAAGAATATTTTATTGGCGGGTACTGTTGGGATGGATATATTTGTTTGGCATCCACATCTTGAAATTTTTTAATGATCCTGCTTCCGAATATTCTATCCAATTTGATCAATGTTCTTTTGTTTTTCAGCTTCGGCGAGTTTGTGCTACAAGTCTAATTGCAGCGAGCTTTGAGTTTAATTGTGTTTATTTAACTGTAGAGCAGAGCAGGCGAAATGTGCAATTAGCAACTGTTGACCTTTTAATTGGGGAAGGGAAAATGTAAGCAAGTAATTAGTTGGGGGTAATGAGCTGCTAATTGAAGCTATGTGGTGATTGTGACTGCCTTTCAAAGACACTCACTGAAACGGTTTCCAGCGAACGGCAAATTGGCTGCCCCTTTTGAAACGCAGTGATAATAGCTGTCGTTTAATTACCCATAATTTCCCTTTGTTTGTAACCATCTGAACTTTTGTCTGGGAAACCTGAAAAAACTTGATGTCCGTATCTGTGATACAGGTTTCTTGTTGGTTGCATACAATATTCATATTTTTGGAAAAGTTTCTCATGTGCTTCAAACGAGGTATTTGATATTAGTAAAATGGAAGAGGCTTTGAAGCCAATACAGAACAAATTTCGCTGCACACTAGAGACAAAATTTTTGTCATTGCGTACTATATAGTCTCTATGTACTATAATAAGAGCAGCGTCCGTCCGTCACACCCACCAGCAGAGAGTGTGTGATGAGCGTATCTGTGATGCTTCACAATTTTTGGTGCATTAAACCATCAAATTCGGAGTCTGAAAGAATATTACATGTGATATTGGGTTAGGTTGTACACAATGCCAGAAGTTGAGAGTTGGGAGAGTATAGTAAAGCCATAGAAAAGCATAGAAATCATGGGAAAACCATGTTGAAGCTCAGTTGACCTTTCGCTCTGTCACGCTGTCAAAGATGCGTAATGACTATTTTTGATTGGAGTTTCACCAGTGCACAAGATAAAGAATAGTTTAATCATGGGTTCTGTTGAGTTGGATGTATTGATTTTTAATCCATGTCTGATATATAAAATTTTTGAAATATCGAAATGATAACTAAATGTTTTCTATAAGACTGTTTAATATTCATTTCCTTAATGTGATTTAACGTACATATACGACTTAATGAAGTAAACGTCCGATAGAATCGATCTTCCAAATAGGAATTCCTGATATAAGCTCTATTAAGAAATTTATCTTACATTACTTTCATTGTTAGAGAATATTTTTTCGATCACTCATCAGAAAATGAAAATTCACTGTTAATTAAACGACTCAATTTTCATTCGCACGGAAACTCCTGGGGGCTTTTAGAATATTTTTTTTAGCTAATGTTTGCCACCTAACGACAAGTAAAATATTATTTAGTTCCTCGTGACCAACTAGTGTAACTTTTAATAGTTTTACTTTATCATGACCACCTAGTGACAAATAAAATATTTTAGTTTTTTGATATCGTATAAGAGCAAGTAGAATATTTATGAATCAATCTTTACTACCCACAGAAATGGATAATACGTTTGATGTAAAATCGAGTCCCATTTGAAGCAAGTAAAATGTAATCGATTTGAAAAGTGATAGCCAGCCCCCAAATGGAATATGTTTTGTTTGTCGAAGATTTTGACGACCTGCCACTGTCGTAGGATCATTTTTAATTAATTAGGGGATCTTGGTTATCGGAAAAAAATAACCGGCATTGGTTGATATCATCTACTATGGCTGATATCCTTATATTCTTGATGTTTATGAAACCACAAACGGGATCATATGATGAATCAGAAACAGCATCACATACGGGATCACAGACGGAATCAAAGACGGGATCACATACGGGATCACATACGGGATCACAGACGGGATCACTGACGGGGTCACATACGGGATCACTCACAGGATCACATACGGGACCACATACGGGATCACGTACGGGATCACATACGGGATCACATACGGGATCACATACGGGATCACATACGGGATCACAAACGGGATCACATACGGGATCACATACGGGATCACACACGGGATCACATACGGGATCATATACGGGATCACACACGGGATCACACACGGGATCACATACGGGATCACAAACGGGATCACATACGGGATCACGTACGGGATCACATACGGGATCACATACGGGATCACATACGGGATCAAGAACTCATTTGCCGAGTTAGCCTTCCAGAATTTCAGATTCAAATCCCATTCAGCGCCGGAACGCTGCCATCACCGCCTCTCACACGGCGCACAAACAACTCAATCGGCAATTTTGCTTCGTTCCAACTGCCGGTAACTCCAATTCCTGCCGTTGTTGGGGATTGACTTCGCCGTGAGCTGCAACTGCTGCAACTGCTACAACTGCTGCAACTGCTGCAACTGTTTCAACTGTTGCAACTGATGTAACTGTTGTAACTATTGTAACTGCTGTAACTGCTGTAACTGTTGCAACTGTTGTAACTATTCTACTGCTGCAACTGCTGCAGCTGCTGTAAATGCAGCAACTGCTGTAAGCGGTACAACTACTGCTCTACTCAGCCCCGCAGCTGTGAGTGCTCTAACTATTCTGCAGGATTTACCAGTCGGGTGGTCGAGCAATTTACGCTGTCGTTGAGGTACAGATGGCAGTGTAAGTCCAATTAAAACTTTACGCAATTGGTTGTGCGATGACGTAAACTTTACGTAGCTAGTCATACAATGACGTAAGCTTTACGCAGCTGGTTGTACGATGACGTAATCCATATGCAGCTGGTTTTACAATGAGGTAAACTTTACGCAGCTAGTCGTACAATGACGTAAACCTTATTCAGGTAGTAGTACAATGACGTAAACTCTACGCAGCTGGTTGTACGATGACGTAAATTGCGTAAAAAATTGAGCTCCTTATGTTCAGGTTCCAAGTACAGGGTGCGGCTGTCAATCCTGCATTTTTAAAGGGCTTTGAGAGGCTAAAAATTCAGGGTTGACTGCCGCACCTTGTGTGTTTTCGTAGAGACCGCTTGTATCAAGACCTGCCATTTCACGGCTGTCTTCCTATCTCACCTCGAGATTAGAGCTCGTCTAACTGACAATGACGTCACTTTAGCCCTTCAACACTCCCGTCTCTGAAGTGAAGATTGCAAGTTCTTCGTGCGACGTATAAATGCAAGATGAGTTACTGCTTTAGCTCGTAAGGCCAGTTGAACATGTTAATTTTTTGTCAAATGAGGAATTACGTTCAGTTGCGTTTGTCAAACGAGCAATTACGTTCAGTTACGTGTGCCAAATGAGTAATTAAGTTCAGTCTTAACGTTTGTTCACAGCCATCTAATTTCCAGTGAGTTCAAAATGGGGAAAATGGAAAAAGACTACGAATGATGTGATGTTGGTGGACATAATGGCTCTCTATATTAATGAACTGTCCACTACTGTGATGGTTGTTGATTGTCGTACAACTTTTGTCGTGTAGTGTTCTTCATGCCCAGGTCTAGTTTTGACCATAGAAAATGTGTTATGATAACTAAGAACTAAAAATATAGAACATTAGGACGATAGTGAAAACATTTATTCGTTTGGTAGTACAATTAGAATTTAGTTTTCAAACAAATAGAACTTGCTATTTTAACTACATCAAGAAAATAATTATGTAATATTATTAGCTTTGGAAACAATAAAATTTGTCATTAATCATTGCCCTCAGTGTGTGAAATTTTCATATATATTAAGTGCAGTCGATTTTTGTAGATCTTTAATTTAAAATTCATTTTTCACCATCTTTTTGCGAAAACTCTCTCACAAAAATCGTTTCTTCTGATAAAAAAATCTTTCACATTCACAGATATGATCGCCATATACGGTGCGTGACTCAAAATGACATACTTTTCAGATCCAAGCAAATGTTATAACCAGTTAATGATGATGGCTTTGATAAAATTCTTTACTCTTATTTTTAATTATTCTAGAATTAACTACTCATTACCTACATAGTTGTCATTGAAAAGCCATCATCATTTACTAATTATGACATTTGCTTGCAGTCAGACCCATCATTGTTTTGACTATGAACAAAATAGCTGTGATGGCGGCCTTGAGACGTCATTTGGTTAAAGCGAAGTTTCATTTCAACAAAAGATACAATCAGTGTCATCACTGGACGCTGCATGCCGTGCTAGATTGACTAAGTGATCTTATTTTCCGGGGATGTTTTCATTATGTTCACATTACCGAGATACAAAATTATTTAATTTACCTGGCGAATAGAATCTAATTTGTAATTTGATTTACTTTCACTCTATTACATTGCTGACGAAATTTAAATTTTCCTGGTGAACAAAATCTAATTTGTACTTTGATTTACTTTCACTCTTTTACATTGCTGACGAAATTTAAATTTTCCTGACGAACAGAATCTAATTTGTAATTTGATTTACTTTCACTCCTTTACATTGCTGACGAAAATTTAATTTTACTGGCAAACAGAATCTTTTTTGCAATTTTATTTACTTTCATTCCGCTTACATTACTGACGAAACTTAGATTTAGCCGGTTAATAGAAATATAGTTCGCGATTTTTTTTTTTGCCATTTTCATCCGTAATTCAAAAAAATACGATATAGCAGCTGTTCGCTCATACTAACTATGCAATCATAACTATGTTTAATGACTTCGCAATAACAACTATTTGACCACTTTGTGCAGGAATTACTGATATGCAACAATGACAATTGAATAATAACTTCAGAGTAACAATATCTTACTCTGTTTAGCAGAGTTAAGCTTAGAGTTTAGCAGCTGCAATGCTGCATATTCATGCTAAACTATTATTAAATAGTTATGGTTACTCTGAAGTTATAATAATTCACTTTTTATTGCTGCATGATATATATTGCTGCGCAAAATTGTCAAATAGAAATTATTGCATGCTTATTAAAAATAGTCGTAATTGCATAGTTCGTATGAGCGATCAGCTGCAAAATCGTATATATCGAATTCTATTTGAATTTTATAAAATTTAATTATATTACTCTAATGTATATTGCAAAGATCATATTTTACGATATAAAAATATAACACAAATACACATGTATACAGGTTATTTGATATATTAAAACCCACTTATCTATAGAAATCGTTTTATCGCATCCACTCACTAAGTTCAATTACAAAACTCGTATTATGGTATTTAACATGATCATAAGGTCGTCTTGAGCCCATACAATGAGAAAATTAGTTGAAGCATTGAATGTGGTTTTTGAAAGAAAAAGTCTACGGAAAATGCTTCCAAGATTTAACTATCACCAATATTTCTTTCGTCACATCGGTTTTTATACCTATCTCATGTTTCGCATAGCAAAGATATCGCTATTAAGTGTTACCACAACAAATAAATGATTTAGACGATAGGAAAGGGATGATACAGTTACCATAATTTCAAATGTGAATAGATTGTGACAAAAAAAATTGCAGAAAAAAATAGACGTTTGGACGCATATGCTCATTCGTCCATTAATTTTGGAGCACTGGCTCCATCATTCACGACTTTAATTGAGCCGGAAATATCTTAATTAAAATCTGCGTCCTCCTCTTGCCTCGTTAAGCAAAACAGCGTCAAATTACCTTCATCGCAACCCAGTTAAAAACCTCGTCATTTCTCGTCATTCAGATCTAATATGATTTTTGTTGTATGGGATCGAGTTCGACAATTCGCACAATAAAGTTCAGCACTTGAGCAGAAGGTGAAAAATTTTTTATGTAGTATTCTACTCCGTTGTTGATTTTTTTAATTTGTGCTTCACTGCGAATGATGATGATTTTCAAATTTTAGAAAGGAGCCAAATTCCAGAGCTTTAGGGAAAGTTACAGTTGCAAGCACTTCCAATTAAATTCTCAAAAGTGGTTGATTCTTTGGGAGAACAATACTGAAAAAATATGCCAACGTTGAGCGTTTGGAATTTGTCCCTTAATAATTTGCAACGAATATAAGAGAAAAACATCTTATTTGACAAAAAAATTTTGAGGCTATTGTTTTAGTTTATATACTTTCACTATTGAAGTTAATGATCTACCATTGCTTGCATAATTAATGGAAACTACTATTAGGGTTTATCCATATTCAATTTATTAAAATGTTATTACTACATTGGGTTATTGTTCAACGTATTAGCAGGTGTCCTTTAATAACATGAACTTCTTGACCATAATTTTGCATTATTTACATAATAGCGCCACCTTAACAAAATTGTTCTAGATTCTTTTGAGGTAAAAGAAGTGGTACAGTCCCCTATCTAATTTATTTGAAATCATTTATTTATTTGAAATCATTTATTTATTTGGAATCTTTTATTTATTTGAAATCATTTATTTATTTGAAATCATTCAACATCATACAGAACGAAAATGCTGATGAAAAATTAATGAATCAAATTTTGGCGGACGAATGAATCATAACATTTTTTCCTTCCTCTGTCTCTTCGAACACGATCTGTGCTATCCAATATTTTGCAGGCGTGGTTAATGACCCTAAAAATTTTCTTCTTTATATCAAGAAAAGCTTAAATGTTCAAAACAAAAAATCCCCTTTCAATTAACGTAATCTTGAAGAACATCATTAACTGCATTCTTACGCAGACGAACCGTAAATAAAAACCCCAAGGTTGCTACTCTCAAAGTCAACATTGCTAAAATTATTTATTGCTGATAAAAGGTAAACGTTTCGAGCCCCAGGCTCATCATCAGTACAAGTTTGTCTGTAAAGGATAAAACAGAGATGAATAGATAAAATTTACGGGAAATAAACACAGAATTAAAAAAAATACTACTACTAAAATCAAGGGGAAACTATGTACAAAGGGTGGGCACTATTGGTTTCATTAAGAGGCGGCCTAAGTTTAAAAATGTATAAGGACTCTAAAATTCTTAAATCATTCTGGTGGTTGGCTGAAGCTAAAATGCTAAAATTACTGCACTGTACACTGGAGCCACACTGTTCACTATGGAGGCGAACCGACGAATGAGGGGGATGGGCGTCAGAGTAGCGGAGCATGCTTGACGTAGTAGCCGGACTGGGGGGATTCTTGCCCATCCCCCTCATTCGTCGGTTCGCCTCCATAGTGAACAGTGTGGCTCCAGTGTGCAGTGCAGTAATTTTAGCATTTTAGCTTCAGCCAACCACCAGAATGATTTAAGAATTTTAGAGTCCTTATACATTTTTAAACTTAGGCCGCCTCTTAATGAAATCAATAGTGCCCACCCTTTGTACATGGTTTCCCCTTGATCTTAGTAGTAGTATTTTTTTAATTCTGTGTTTATTTCCTTTAAATTTTATCTATTCATCTCTGTTTTGTCCTTTACAGACAAACTTGTACTGATGATGAGCCTGGTGCTCGAAACGTTTACCTTTTATCAGCAATAAATAATTTTAGCAACGTTGACTTTGAGAGTAGCAACCTTGGTGTTTTTATTTACGTAATCTTGTATTTTATGGATTTTTATTCTATAATCTGGTAATGAAGAGCACTGGATATATTATGAAACATGTGGTGATCATCATTGTCATTATCAAGATCATTTTAAATGTCTCATAATTGAAATATTCAATATGCCCAAATGTAAAGTGTAAGGACTTCCATTTATCCACTTTCCAAGAATAAGGACGTCGAGCAGTTGTCATCCTAAAATACAACGCCGAAATTCATTCCTTTTACTATCATTATTTTTAAAATTTCAAAACGCAGTGCATGCTCTTAATCACACGCGACGTAACATCAGAATGATGAACGTCAACACGACGTAAGTCCCGTCAGAATGATGAACGTCTCCACACAGCGGACATCCTAAAACACATCGCAAAAATTTATCACTTTCACAATCGTTGTTTTTAAAATTTTAAGTGCATGTTTTTTTTCCCAAGCGACGTAACGTCAGAATGATGAACGTGCAATTAAAACATTCTAAATACCGAAATTCCCAGTGTACGGACTACCATTCATACCGTTTCAACGAGTAAGGACAACCCGTCTCGGACATCCTAAAACACAACTCCAAAATACATTACATCCATCATAATTTTTAATAACATTTGGCCTTAAACACTCATTGCATGTTCTTAAGTCAACGCGATGCCAGTCTCGTCAAAATGATGAACGTCAACACGTCATAATGATGAACGTTAACACGAAAAATCATTATTTTAAAAATTTCAAAACACAGTGCATGCTCTAAAGTCAACGCGACGCTAGCGACATCAGAATGATGAAACTCAACACGTCCGAATGATGAACGCGAACAGGACGCAAGTCCGTCACGCTGACGTCCACAGGGAACAATTCACAACTTCAGGCCCAGTTGCGGCCGCAGTTCTGTCTACGCAATACAAGCATCGCATAAATTAGCAGGGACCAGAGCCGGGCGCTACATACACAGCGGCTGTAAATCAGTCAGCCGACGTGGTGTCGCTGGCTGCAGGAGCTGTTAGGCCTAAGGCTGAAGTTAGGAGAGACGGCCATGTCGTAGGCCTGTATTCTGACGTAGGCCTAAGTTGATATGCAGGCACAGTGCGAGGCAAGAATGCTGTAGGCCTACATTCTGACGGCATCGTTGTAATGAAAGCGCAATGTAAGGCAAGAATGTGATAGACCTATGTTGTATTGCCGGTGCAAAATGAGGCAAGAATGCTGTAGGTCTTCGATGTAGTGTAAGCGAAAAGCGAAGCAAAAATGCGATAGGCCTACAATGTTATAGAATTTGATAGACCGACAAAGTAATGAAAGCGCAAAGTGAGGCAAGAATGTGATAAACCAACATTGCAATGCAGGCGATGATACATAACTCTTCACAGGTATAATATTCATTTTGTTCAAAATATTTACATTTAATTTAAAATTCTTGGTGAAAGTATGCAAATAATGTGTTTGATTGATTCATTTATTTTAGGAAATAAGTTTTGAGTTCACGTAATGGAAACGTAGGATATTTCTCCTTGAATTTTGGAAAACCAAAACAAGAGGGTAAATGCTTTTGTGGTTCAAATAGATAGGTAAATCCTTCAGTAATTCAAAAAATAAGTAGATGCTTCAGTAATTATATTAAAAAGATAGGTAGTTGCTCCAGCATAAAAAAAGTAGGTAGATGCTTCAGTATTTAAAAAACTCGGTAGATGCTTCAATGATGAAAAAATGTGGATAAGTAAATGTTTCTACAATAAAAAAGCCGGATGTTTCAACAATGAATTTGTTGAAAATTCAATCACCCCAAATACCTGCACCGCGAAAATCAAAATCAATTTCATTGCCTCAAATTGTACGAAAAATTTTCACTCGGATAGGAATAATGTAGCGAAATTCATATAGTTGAATGACTTTTGTTTCCATCAATGAAATTTAGCTATTCTTCCGTAGATTTGACTTTTTAATTAAAATTTCAAGTCATATCAAAATTAGCATACTTCCAGTACTCCCATTGACATACTCTAGCGCACACTGCTCTACTTAACATTCATCATATTCCTACTAAAACAATATAAGCTTATCATGCTTCAATATTCTTCTCACCATTACGATTTAACATAAGTTATCAAGGTCAACGTACTTCCAGTACCCCCAGTGACATGCTCAAGTGCTCAATGCTTCATTAAATATTCAGCATTTTCCTGCTAATGACCATATAACTTTATGATAGCATATTCCATCCAATGACGATATAACCTTATCACGTTTCTATGGCCTTCTCACCTTCACGACTTAAAATAAGCGAATGATGAGCAGCTAACAAGCTCCCTCATGCCCAAAATATTCCTCGGTCTCTGCACCTTCCTCTTCCACCTTCCAACTCCCAATCTCCTTTCCCTCTTCCATCCTCAAAGAGTTCAAAGAACTCGTTTGCCCTTACTTTTTGCTCTCTAAGTTTTCACTGGACAAGATTTGCGAGGGTTTAAGGATTTTTTCTCAGGCGAACTCAAGCAAAGCTCCGGTGTTTTTTTACAGCGGTGCTGAGCAGGAGATATTTTAACGGTTGCACTTGAGATCGGGGTTCATAACCAGCTCTTTAAAAAGTCGTAATTTTACTTTACTCTTAAAATATCCATCAAACTGAACCTTTAAAATTGATTTAAATCGGTGGCATGCCGCTCACTTTGCTGATTTTATTAGATTTCAGTCTCCGAATCTTTCCTTTTTCTATTAAAATAGCAATCAAAACAAGTTTTTAAAATTCTCGAGTCTTTCCCTCAAGATGTGCGTCTTAAGCTAATAACGCCCGTGACCTGCACTTCAGTTCCCTGCGCTCGACGTCATGGAGAGGGCAAGTGGCAGACGGGTCTGGTGTGATGACGGGTGCCGCTGCGGTCTCACTCGGCTCTGCGACTGCCCCGCACCGGAATACCTCCTGTCATATCAACTACGGAGTCGAAAATGCCAATTTCTATTACCAGTATAATTTCAATAAAAAACAACTTCACGAACCATAACAATTTTAATACTCTATTATTCACAATATACTTTTCTTACCTATATTTTGGCACGTGATTATCCTAATTTTGATTTTGCGATGTGCAAGCCAGTGCCTTCTGCTGCAGTCCAACGCTCCTGCGACCGGGCGACCTGTCGTCACCTCCTCTACACCGTCGTCATCTCCTCCTCTTCACCGTCGTCATATGGACTTTAAGGGATCCTTTAGTGTGGGGAGGTTTGGATATAAGTAGGTGCATTTGTCCCGAACGTTCCTCGCTAGCCTTCAGATGGCAGCAGTTTTCCGTTCTCAAGCCGTACTTTAAAATTTAAGCGGTGACTTCAAAACGTAAGTTCAAACGTCATCAGTATATTCCAGGTGTAGGGTGTATTGCCTTATCTGTTAACTCAGAAACTTCAACTTTTGACATCAATCTATTCTCGGCAGCTTTCCATCCTACCACCAAAAAATTATTTACGTGCCGTATTATCTCTCTCCAACAAGTCACGGTTATGTCAAAATTGGTGTACGGGGCAGTCGGGTGCACCAACTTCCTACTCACCCGAGAAGTCTCCGATGTGCCTCTATATGAAAACGACGTTTTCTGTTTATTTTTCACCTTGTTCTTCATTCATTGCATCACTAAATAATTACCAGCATTGTGTCATCCTTATTCCCACGCTGCTTTTTCAATAGTCAATACCCAGTCGAAAATACCCGGAAGAGACATTAATCATTCCGATTACTATTTATAACTTCATTCCCATTACTATACAGTGGCTGCAAAAAAACAAAGTTCACCCTAAGATTTTTTGGCTAATAAGCACATAGTTATGAGCATTATACGGAACTATGAGGAAGGAAGTCTGAAAACAACGACAGTAATAAATACAAATATGACATCCGTACTCCTTCCTTTAAATTGCCCACTTGGAGATGATGGGTTGTCATATAAAAGAAACAATGGTTTCTATACGGAAATCGTTCTACACAGAATGTAGAGCTTCTTCAAATTCGTTTAAAAAAGCGGTTTCTTTTAAAAAATCATGTTAGATCTATGATGGTCACGTCAGTAAATGTTAAACTGTTGGTTTGTTCCGCATTATTAAACATTAGTCATTGCATACGGACAGTGCAGTTCCGAAGGAGCAACTGAGGAAAAGAAAGAGTTGGTGATGCTTGAAAGAATGGACGAGTGCTAATATTTTACGTTTTTCTTGACTGCACAGCGGGGATTTGTGTGTGGAGCAACACACGACAAACCACCCTCCTCCCTCCTCCCACATGGCGGGGAACGCAAAATCAAAGTTACCGGCAAATTATGCAAATCTCGGTACAGGGGTAAACTTTGTTTTTGCGCCCACTGTACAATCACATTGCTATAAATTCCCATTACTATACATTTCCTTTACCATACATTCCCATTACTACCCGTAGCTTCATTCCCATTACTAAATATAGCCTAATTTTATTACTATGCATTCCCATTACTATAAAAAACTTCTTTTCCATTACCATACATTCCCATTAATTTACAAAACTTCATTTCCATTACTATACATTCCCATTCCTATACATAACTTCATTTCTATTCCTCTGCATCGCCATTACTATACATAACAAACCCTTAGTAGAGTTTAAGGCTTGAATTTAAGCTCTTTTTATAGGCTATAAGCACTATCGCGCTGGCGATATGCTCACAATCACGTGCTAAACAGAAAATGATCCCTTTATTGGTCCTAAAATGATCATTTCCGTCCGAGCTAAGCCTCAATAGCCCGTGATCATTTCCGAGCTGTTCATGGAGCTTCACAACGAGTGCAGTGCATCCCTTTCTTTGCAAGATCATCTACATCCCTTTCAGCTTGAAATCGTTTTTTCAGCTTCAGTTAAGATGTGCTTTCAGCTTTCAATAGCGCGTTCAGTTTGAGTTGAATGGACATTTTTGTGTGCTTTTATCTTGAAATCGTCCTTTTTACTTCAGTTGAAGATCTCCGTAATTTCAATGTGCTTTCAGCTTTCAATCGTGTTTCCAGCTCGAGTTGTATCGTTATTTTGACACGCTTTCAGCTTTCGATCGTGTTTTAAGTTTCAGTTGAATCGTCATTTTGTGTGTGCTTTCAGCTTTCAATTGTGCTTCCATTTTGAGTTGTGTCGTCATTTTACCATGCTTTCAGCTGTTAATCGTCTTTTCAGCTTTAGCTGAAGGTCTCCTTAATTTTAAAGTATTTTCAGCTTGAAATCGTGTCATGGTTATGTTGAATCATCATTTGGATGTGCTTTCAGCTTTAAATCTTGCTTTCAGCTTCCGGGGAAGATCCCGTCATTCCGATGTAGTTTGGGTACTTTCAATAGTGACTTCAGTTTTGTTATGACTTTGATTTGAATATTTCCAGGATTCTAAATGATAAGAAAATTACCTCCCGTTACGATGAGCATCAGAGCTGCTCGATCATTTTACTCCCTAAATATTTCTGATCAGTAAAGAAATATTAATATGAAAAGTTTGTCACTTTCAGACGATTAGCAAATCTCTTTAAAACTACACCTAAGAAATATTAATATGAATCTCTTCATAATATGATTAGAAAATCTCTATAAAACTTCCCCAAAGAATTATTATTGTGAATCTTATTTTAATATGATTAGAAAATCTCTATAAAACTTCGCCAAAGAATTATTATTGTGAATCTCTTCATAATATGATTAGAAAATCTCTTTAAACTGTTGTATGAATAACATGGAAACTTGTGGCTATTGTTACACCACTTTTTAGAGAAGATTTTTTACTGACTTTACAATCTTTTAATTCAAACCAAATTTCTTTATCTGACTATTAGACTTATTTTTCGACTATACTCTAGTTATTTCATTGAACACTAACGTACTGCTCTTGACTCCTATAAAATTTAGTGTTTTTAAATTAAATTCACTTAAACTCACAGTTAAATTTAATAAAACTCAATTAAACTTTCAATTAACTAAATCCAATTAAACTTCGAATTAAATTTAAATTAAACTTTCAAATGAATCCCATGATATCCAATTAAAATCTATTTAAAATCCAATTAAATGTCCAGTTACTATTCAATTAAACTTACTACTAAACCAAATTCAGATCAAACTAAACTTCCTATTCAGTCCATGAAAAATCCAATTAAACTTTCAATTATACCCAATTAAAATCCAATTGAACTTTCAATTATACCCAATTAAAATCCAATTAAACTTTCAATTATACCCAATTAAAATCCAATTGAACTTTCAGTTATATGAGATTAAATGCCAGTCAAATACAATTAAAATTAAATTGAACATCCAATTGAATCCAAAAAAATTTGATCCAACATGCGAATAAATCGAAGATTTAATTAAACTTCCAATTAAAATCCAATCAAACTCTTAATTAAATCCGATTAAAATTCGATTAAACTTCCCATTAAATCCAATTGAAATCCAATTCAACTTCCAATAAATCTGATTAAAATCTAATTCAACATTCAATTAAAATTCAATGAAATCAC
Source organism: Platorchestia sp. MABIK (assembly GCA_014220935.1). Classification (NCBI taxonomy): domain Eukaryota; kingdom Metazoa; phylum Arthropoda; class Malacostraca; order Amphipoda; family Talitridae; genus Platorchestia; species Platorchestia sp. MABIK. The sequence goes on along the minus strand of JACJUY010000753.1, from coordinate 113,723 downwards.
TTAGATTTAATTAAATTCCAATTAAACTTCTCGTTTGGGCGAACATTAGAGACATGCCGCACAACTCAAACACTTCTAAAAAAGTTTTAAATTACCGTGGTTGTAAAAATTTTCCGGAAATTTACGACTACAAACTATTCAGAACAAACGCAAATTTTGTTCCGTTTCTTTACATGCATTGTTTACATTCGATCAGTTAAACAATACTAAAAAGTAAACAATTCAAAAACATTCAAACGTCTATTCCTGAACCGCAATTTTAAAGATTCAAATAAGACCAGTAAAACACGAAAAAAATACTCATCTTGAGATCAAAATATTATTGTTTTCAACGTAGTTTACTTCTAGCTTTAAATTCTCCAAGGAGCTTTATAAATGCATTTTGAAGAGCTCGAGCTTAGGACATTATTTTCTGAGTTTCAGCTTCACTGGAGCGGTGAACATAAAATTTATCTGAACGTAAAAAGCGACATCTCCACTGGAATGTTCTCTGTAAATGCCTCGAGAGAAATGCAGTAATGTCGCGTGGCAGTTTTTGATGCTAAATTCTTCTTTAGAAACACAGAAGTGAGTAAATTGAGTCCAGCATTTCTACAAGCATCAAAGTTACTTAGCGCAAATATAATTAAATTGCTTCCAGAATTTCCCCATGCATCAAAGTTACGTTTGAAAGCAAGCTTTTGACCTGAATTAGAGGACCGATGTTGTTTTCTCAGACATTACCGACGACTAAAGATTTGTAAAAATGTATGGGAAAGGCAATGTTTCCTTTTCCACTTTCTTCATACCTCTTCCACTTTCTTTATACCTTTTCTACTTTCTCCATACATCACCTTTAGTATGATTTCGATGGCCACATTTTCATATCAAATTTTCATACCCAACTGAACGCGGCGGAGGGTCAGCAGAAAATATGCTTCCCGCTTTGTGAAAATGTAATGCTCATCCCAAATGAGTGCCCCAGCATATACTGTGTATATATATTTATCGGTAATGCAGTGTGACAGGATCACTCTGGATCTGTGATGATGTATGTAGAAAACAAATTACTAATCTTACTGTTATTCGTAATCATTTGTGTTTCGAAAAAACGCACAGTAAAAATAACTGAGTCTCCATGATGAAGCATGAAAGCATATCTTTGTATCCGTGAAGATGTAGAAAACAAATTGTGTAAAATGATATCCATAGATGATTTAGTTCACTTTTAGCTTAACTGTGTATACATTGATGCGCTTAAAACTAAGTTCGTGTGTAACGTTGCTCATTATTATGAAGGCGCCGTGACTCGCGGTATCGTGTCTACAAAGATACTATATATACGAGGTCTTATTAAGCTACTCACACTGCGTTTGCCCTTCACAATGGAGCGGAGGAGAGAATTAGACAGAGAGAAAAAAGATTTTGAGATAGACTGAGAACAGAAGAAAGGCAATCTATTCGAGAGATGAACAGGAACTTTATGGTACGAAGACAAAATATGAATGGCACGTTAGGTTGGCATAGGTTAGGTTAGGCTGGGATAGGTTAGGCTATGTTAGGTTAGGATAGGTTAGGTTATGTTGATAAAAATTTTTCACGGGTCCTCGGATTTTCTATGTTTGACATTATCACGATAGCTTCGGTTAGGATAGGAAACGTAGGATTTGTTAGGTATGATGGGTCAGGTTAGAATATGTTATGTTAGAATTTGTTACGGAATGTTGATCGAATTTTTTCACGGGTTCTCGTAGCTAAACGATGACATTGGTTAAGTTTGGTTAGGATACGCTAGGTAAAGATAAGTTTAGTTAGGTTAGGTTAGGATATGTTAGGTTAGAATAGGTTAGTATAGGTTAGTTAATGTTGATGAAATTTTTTCACGAGTCCACGTTTTTTTACGTTTGACATATTATTGAGATAGCTGCGGTTAGCAAATATACGTTAGGACAAGATAGGTTAGTATATGTTAGGTTGGGTTAGAATATGTAGTGTTCGAATTTGTTAGGTAATGTTGACCATATTTTTTCACGGGTCCACCTAGCTTAACGATGACATTGTCCGTGGAATTTCCACGGGTTCTGCTAGTTCTTTTTATTACTCATAATAATTTACGGTATTTCCAAAAACGCTTAGTAAAAATAACTGAACCAGGAGCGACAAGCAACTGAGCTGCTCGATCATTTCACCGCAGAAACATTTCTGATCACCACAGGATTTTTCACATAAGGGCGTAAGAATCTCCGCGTCCAATCTTGCCGCATTTGTTCTCCAGGAATTATTTCTAAACTTTGAAATATCGTCTAAAACAAAATGCATTTTCGGAAAGAAGATTTGGGAATGCCACTTTTAGCTCGCTTGGTAAAGAAGTTAAATTGCCCTCCAAAGAAAGATAAAAATGCAAAGAGAAGGATGCAAAGAAATCATTCCAAGTGTTGATTTTGTGAAACATGAGTCCTATCAAGTTTTGTGGTAATGTTTTTAGTTGATTATATATCATTTCAGCCTCGTAAAATGCGTACTTAAGAGCTACTCTCTATTAGCAAAAATAATTTGCTTGCACGTAAAGGTATACTGCTAACAAATAGTTTTGTTGAACTTTTACTCAGATTTCTTTTTCCGATTACTTTAAAAAAAATTTCGCCAAAAAACTAATTTTAAATTCTTGTCCTATTTCCGTGCAATGTATTTCTCCAACTAATCTACTAATTTTTTATTTGGCTTGCTTGTTTGTCACAATCCACAGCTCGTTTTCAGTACGGAGAGAAATTTAATAATCCCACAAGCTGTATTGTGGCCAAAATCTGCTTTAAGCATCCATTTTTTAATGATTTAAATAATTTCCAGATTCAGTAATTTAAGTTTTTTAAGCTTTATTGCGGAAGCACCCATTTTACACACGATAGGTTCCAAAAGTTTACTACTTACTTGAGCTTACGCTACGAGTCTCGCGGAGTTATGAACACACATAAAACTTCTATGACCTTGTTGGTGTGCTTACTATTGATGATCTATGCATTGCTTCCAATAAAATGTCTAAACATATTCCTTGACAGATAACCCCAGTTTTATTATTGATTTGACCAGTAACAAACATTCAATTTGCTCGTTTTTCTAACAATCAATAACAATAAAAACCAAACTCAATGAAGGAGGGGTTGATCAAAAATTTAGTAAACAAAACTTCAACTCAATCTAGAACAGTTTGTTTTCAACAACTGGATATTTCTGCGGGTAGTTCTCACTCACTAGCAGTAAAGCACCATAAGCTCACCGCCAAAATGCTTAGCGCAGAGTGAAAATAAATTCCGTGGTTAAAATGTCCAAAAGCTGCAGCAGAGTTACCAAGCAACTGTAGCGAGACAAAGAACGCATTAACCACTGTGAACAATATTGGCTAATTCGACTCCAATACAACATTGGCCAACTCGAGTCCAATGCAACATTGGCCAGCCCGAGTCCAATACAACACTGGCCAGCTCAAGTCCAATACAACATTGACCAGCTAGAGTCCAATGCAACACTGGCTAGAGAGAGTCCAATACAACACTGGCTAGAGAGAGTCCAATACAACACTGACTAGAGAGAGTCCAATACAACACTGGCTAGAGAGAGCCCAATACAACACTGGCTAGAGAGAGTCCAATACAACACTGGCTAGAGAGAGTCCAATACANCAATACAACACTGGCTAGAGAGAGTCCAATGCAACACTGGCTAGAGAGAGTCCAATACAACACTGGCTAGAGAGAGTCCAGTACAACACTGGCTAGAGAGAGTCCAATACAACACTGGCTAGAGAGAGTCCAATACAAGACTGGCTAGAGAGAGTCCAATACAACACTGGCTAAAGAGAGTCCAAAACAACACTGGCTAGAGAGAGTCCAATACAACACTGGCTTGAGAGAGTCCAATACAACACTGGCTAGAGAAAGTCCAATATGTTTCTTGCCTCGGCGTCAACTTGTCGGGGTCGGAAATTTTTAGCGTAAGTGTAAAACTGAACGCTCTTTCTGAGAGCAACTTTAAAAGAGAACGTAATTGGTAAAACGGCCGCCTACCAGCGCCAATTTGCAGCTCTGCCGAAACTCAGCTGTCTGAGCGTTGAAAAGCTCCAAGTACACGAAAGTAACGAGGGAGAAATTAAATTAAAAGGGGGAGAATACAAGTGCGCTAATTTATGCACTGTCACTGTAAAATGTAAAGCTTCCCTCCGTACAGTAGAATAACGAAGAATAGAAATGAGCGGTGAATAATAGAATGGGAATGAGCTGGAATGGAGTGAAATAGGATAAAGTAGAATAGACTGGGATGGAGTGGAATGGAAAAAATTAAATGGAATGGGTTGAAGCGGAATGAAATGGGATGGAATATAATGAAATGGGATGGAATAAAGTATAATGGAATGGGTTGAAATAGAAGAAATGGGATAAAATAAAATGGCATCTGTTGTAATGGGTTGGAATAGAATGGAATGGGTTGAAGTGGAATGAATGAAATGACATAAAATGGAATAGAATGAAATAGAATGGATTAAAATAGAATGGAATGGGTTGAAATGAAATAGATTGGGATGGTATGGAATGAAATGAAAGGAAATGAAATAGAATGAAATGAAATGGAACGAATTTTAACGGAATAAAATTCAGCAACAGAAATAAGGCAAGCGTCACACGACAAGGTCGTTAACCACTTTTCATGCCATAAAATATTTTAAAAAGTTGGATTTCTCCAACTATTTCGTCACTAAAAAGATGACGTTCATAAACTGCCTCATTTCTTCATGTTATGAAGAACAACCTATTTTTGAGGTAACAAACGTGCAAATGAATGCAATTTCTACCAATTCTTTCAGAGGATTGTGTCTTTGACGGCGTTCTTCGAGATCCGAGCTGTGTTTTCTGATCGTTTTAAAGTTTAATATTTTAAGACTTAAGTGTTATAAAGTTTTTTATTTATGAAAACAGATCGTTTTAAAGTTTAATATTTTAAGACTTAATTGTTATAAAGTTTTTTATTTATGAAAACAGATCGTTTTAAAGTTTAATATTTTAAAACTTAATTGCTTTAAAGTTTTTATTTTTGAAAACTGATTGTTTTAAAGTTTAATATTTTAAGACTTAATTGTTATAAAGTTTTTTATTTATGAAAACAGATCGTTTTAAAGTTTAAAATTTTAAAACTTACTTGCTTTAAAATTTTTTATTTATGAAAACTGATCGTTTTAAAGTTTAATATTTTAAAACTTAATTGCTTTAAAGTTTTTATTTTTGAAAACTGATCGTTTTAAAGTTTGATATTTTTAAAGTTTAATCGTTAAATGTTAATCGTTTAAAAGCTTTATGGTTTTTAAGTTAAATCGCTTCAACGTTTAATTATTTGAAAATTTTGTCGTTTTTAAGTTTAATTTGCTTTAAAGTTTGATAGTTTTGTAACTTTAATCTTTTCAAAGTTTATTCGCTTTAAAGTGTTCTCTTTTCGAAGATTAAATCATAACCTTCCCCCGTTAATCAAGTTATGAGGACGCTGAATCATTTTCTTGGAGACGCTGAATCATTTTCTAACTATTTTTCTAATTATTCGAATTATGACGTTAAATTATTTTATAATTAATTATAAAATTATTCTACTATAAAATGATTATTTCATAGTAGAATCATTATGATTATATTACAATTATGATCATGATAATAGGATAATTAACAAAAATTGACCGTGATATTTATAATCATTCTTGTGTAATAATTTTTTGGAAATACCACGAGAAGTAATCTGAATTTAAAAAAAGAATTCATTAGCAGAAAGTTCACGATAAACGTAAGAAATTAACCTTAGTTGCGCTAAGAAATATCTCGTTATAATTAACAACTTCAAATTCTTATTCAATTTCCTTGCCATCTATTCTTTAGCTGATCAATTTATTTTTTCAACTATCAGTAGCACTTGGAAAAGAAGTGCAAACGAACAAAGAAAGCATACTTACAGTCAAAGGCTTCAGTACTTTTACTTTCTGGCAAAAACATGTAAAAGAATTGAAAACCTCATTATACAACTCTGAAGAAAATAAAGAAACACTAGCAATTTACGAAAAAATTAATCTTATCCCTTTGCACCCTCACTACTTTTGCTCAAAAGAATTTATGGAATAATTGTGCATTTATTAGAGCCAACGCAGATAATTTAGTTGTTAATTCTCCTATTCATTCACGGACATTACTCAGTACTCAACAGTGTGTGAATGAATTCTTAATACTCAACTGTACGTGGATGAATAAAAAATACCCAGCGGTATGACCACCAGCGGTCACCACCGCCATTACGACCACCGCCATTACAACCACAGTCATTACAACCACCGCCATTACGACCACCGCCATTACGACCACCGCCATTACAACCACCGCCATTACGACCACCGCCATT
>JACJUY010000753.1:87510-107303 GCA_014220935.1 Platorchestia sp. MABIK | reverse complement strand
TACAACCACCACCATTACAACCACCGCCATTACGACCACCGCCATTACAACAACCGCCATTACAACCACCGCCATTACAACCACCACCATTACAACAACCGCCATTACGACCACCGCCATTACAACCACAGTCATTAAAACCACCGTCCCTAAACTGGCCTTTATATTAGGTAGTCACCGATATGAAGATGAGGAAGGAACTGTTACTCGGTAGTGAAGTTCGAAGGACACATAAGTGTTGAAATTTAATGAGGAAACAGTATATTTAGGTTATTTATGAAAGAGAACCGAATTGTAATGTAGGCTGTACGAAATGACACTTTATTTTTGCTTCCTCTTATCATCTAACTATCGCTTACATTTTTGTGTCTTATCATTTCCATAGTGGGCAGTTTTTAAACAGAATGACGTATCCTCTGTTGCATCTTCATATTCTTTTCTTACCGGGTAGTTCGTGAGGGGAATGATGCATCCTTTCCTGTATCTTCGTTTTACTTTCTCACAGGATAGATCTTACGCGTAACGCTGTTCTCTTTTTCGTAGCGTCTCGTATTTTTACTCTGAGACTTTCATACTAGGCCCTTCTCAGTCGGAATCATATTTATTTTCTTGTTTCTTCTCGCCATGCCTTTGAAGGTCCTTCTTATAACTTTTTTTGAAGGGCTCCTTATAATCTCAAGTACACGTTGATGTTTGCACAAGTAGCCATCCTCAAATGTGTCCATTGTATTAGACTCAAGAAACAATCTACTGCACTTGTGAGAAATGAATTGTTTCTAATTCGTACGTTGCCGCCCGACTTGGAAATCTGCTGGAGTTTAGGCATGCAGCGCACGGCGACCAGCGGACGTGTTTTGCATCCTGCCGCCCTTCTCAGATTACTGCGCCAGAAATCTCCTACTCTGTGGAAAGAAGTGCTTTGTGGACAGTTCCTCCACAAAATGCTTTTTTTGTCCAGTAACCCTGAGAAATTAATGTCAACAGTAGACATGAAATTGCGAAATTTACGTAAGTTGAGAAAACGGAGAAGTTAATGACCACCGTAGATGTGAAATTGTGAAATTTATGTAAGCCTTTCTTATGCGGTAACACAAGGAAATTTGTGTTGGAGTATTGTGAAATTTTGAAATTTTGTTTGTCAGAGGAATGAAGTATAAACATTTGTCAGGGGCACAAGATACGCGTATAAACAAATTTCTGTTGTCAAAATTTTGTCTGTCGACTCGGGCACATTAATGTTGACGTTAGAAGTTTGTCGAGGGAAAAATTAATAAACGCTTTTCAGAAGACCGATGTATGCATTCAATCGAACTTTAGTGGTTAACATAAGTCTCCGAGAAAATAGGTTTACTTCTCAAGAATTCCATGATAGTTTTGAAGTTTGTGGTTTTCTACGGTTGTCAATAAAGAGAACACCACGCAGTGGGGTCATACGTATGTAGGGTACGGAGATGAACACATTTTGTATATAGATGAAGCATTTATCTGCGTGAGATTAGGCCTAAAAAAACTCTTCACGTTGCCATAGGCTGGAAGCCCTTAGTCAGCTTCATTTTGTTATTTCTAAAAGTTTTAACTTGTTCACATTGTTTCCACGGCTGTTAACGGTTGGTTTGGTTAGGTTGTACCTAGCAGAATTGGGAAATTGACTTTACTGCTCGAATATATTTTAATTCTTCCTAAGAAATATGAAAATGCAATTACACGATAACATTTCACCTCGTATGAAATCAGTTATTTTTTAAAAAGATCGCGAAACAGATGAAATGTCATTCATTTATACCGGTGCGTGATTTTGCAATTTACCTAATGGCATACATATGGCCCAATACGCGGGGAAAGTGTTAAGCTTGTAAAATGATAAGCTGAGATTCAGACTGAGCTTTTTATATCAGCTCTTCATTTGAGGGAACATTGGAAAAACGATAGAATACTGCGGGTATCATATTTGTAAAACTGAAAATTTCCAAAAACTTTCGACACTAGCACATAGTTGTTTGTGCTTTTAGGATACATGAATTTCTTATGCCTTTTGTGAATGATACCGATGTGGAATCTAGTATCAATGAATGAACTTTTTCGAGCTCAAAATTTTTTTTATAGATTTTTTTCAAAAAACTTGCATTTAAAAACCTCAAGTCGCAGCGGCGAACATTTCGAGGGAGGCTTCTCGAATTTTTTTTCAAATGCGTGCTCATAGACGGGATAATTTTCAGTCATCGTTTGGTAAAAAATTGTGTAGAGTGATATTAAAAAGTAAAGTTCTGAAATGCAATGCATTCGCCCCCTGATTTTCAGTTTTAAATTTTCATAAGTCGCAGTTTGAAATGAAAAAAATTAAGAAATTTACAGCCATTTTAGAAAAATACTCATTGACTGGTACCATTACCATTCGTGTTGGCACCATTACCATTCGTGTTGGCACCATTACCGTTCGTGTTGGCACCATTACCATTCGTGTTGGTACCATTATCATTCGTGTTGGCACCATTACCATTCGTGTTGGCACCATTACCATTCGTGTTGGCTCCAATACCATTTGTGTTGGCACCATTACCATTCGTGTTGGCTCCAATACCATTCGTGTTGGCACCAATACCATTCGTGTTGGCACCATCACCGTTGTAACAATACTAACAGAGACCTAGTAGGTCTGATTTTTACTTTAACCTACCTTTTCATTTGAATGACGGGAGGGGAAAAATCCCATACCTTTAATAACATGAGCTGTTTCATTTATCCTACTATTTTACAATTGCGTTTTTCTTGTAATGACAATGCGTTTCAACTCTTAAATTACAGAAAAGGGAGTGAAGTGAATGTCGCGTAGTAAAAATTCTTCCCTACAACCTCTCCTACCCACCGTCTTAGATTTCTACATCACCAAAGGAGCTACGTGTCTATCCATGAAAATGAATCGCGCAGCTACGAGGAATTGATCGCTAGATTTTTCCCTCATGTTATGCTCTGAAAAAAGATCACAGGGAAAGCAGAACTGTTTATTTCCAATAAAGATGGTACAAAAAGCACATCATTGGCTTTTAAAACATCTTAAAGTAAGGATACTTAGTTGATACACACACATGAGAATTGCTCTACCGTTGCGTTTTGGAGGCAGGGGTCCGTTGAGGCTGGAGATGATAGATGGCTTTTTATGGCGCGTCTGTGACCCTTTATTGGACGTCCTGGCATCAATATTCGATGAATACATAACCGGAATTTGCATAATCCGTCCTGCTAAGGAAATACTAACCATGTGCCTGCTATAGTGGGAAAAACAACTAACAATTTGCTATATATAAAACGTTCGCCGCGTGTTGGGCATATTTGTATCAGGCTGTAAATTGCTCATTCATGTATTTGCATAAATGAATGATAGTTCAACTTAATCACGACATTTTAAAATATGAATGTAATCGTATGAGGCGAAATTTAATCGTGTAATTCTATTTTCATATCTCTTAGAAAGGACAAAATGTATTCGAGCAGTAAGGTTGATTTCCCTGTTCTGATACATACCTACAACCTAACCAAACCAACTGTTGACAACCGCGAAAGTGCGGTGAGCGTGTTAACGCATGCCCTTCCATTATAGTTTATGTCTATTCACTTTAAAGAACGTGGTTAGGAAGCTTACACAATGGTTTTATGTAAACTATATGTTATTTTTTGTCACTTTACCAATGTCTCTCAACAACAACCAATCAGCGTCAAGCAAGTGACTCGAAAAACTCAGACGTGTTCAAACTTGTCGCCTGCTAAACTTCATCGTGTTTGAAACTTGGCGAGGCTGAGCATGTTTTTGTTGGTTCGTGTTTGTCGGCAGCTATTGACAAACATAGACAAATTTGACAATTCAGACGTAAACTTTTAGATGAGGTATTTTATTTAATGCATTTGCAATCACTGAAAGAAACTTTTTCGAAGTGTTCGGGAACACCAACAGATTCTTATGAAATGGTCAATGTTACTTTGTGTAAAAGTAATTATCAAATGAGACAGGAAGTTATTGGTCGGTCACGAAGTTATTGATCGGTCTTCAAGAAACAAAGTTATTGATCGGAAACACGAAGTTATTGATCACGACACGAAGTTATTGATCGGTCTTCAAGAAACGAAGTTATTGATCGGAAACACGAAGTTATTGATCACGACACGAAGTTATTGATCGGTCTTCAAGAAAATTGTAATATTTTAGATTTCTTTTGGGCTATGTTAATGCCACAACCGATACCATGAAATTTGTTTGTGTAGGAACACATCAATTATTCTTACGGAACTCCCAATGCAATTCTCTCTTTGTGCTGAGCTAAATGTCTCGTAGCAGACGAGACGGGTAGGGTATAATTAACACAGTCTCGAGGCATACAATTAGCAGCCAGGATGTCATTCAACACACAAAACAGCTAGGCAAAAGTTAACATAGAAAACCAGTTGGATATAATTATCACACAAAACAGCTAGGATAAAATTAACTCGCAAAACAGCTAGGGCATAATTAACACACAAAACAGCTAGGGTATAATTAACACACAAAACAGCTAGGATGCAACTAACAGTCTCGTGACACACAAAACAGCCAGGATATAATTAACAATATCACATATCATACACGAGAGCCAGGATATAATTACCAATATCACATGTCATACAAAAGAGCCAGAATACAATTAACACAGTCCCATGGCACACGAAACAGGCATTTACACAGACCTACAGAACACACCCAGGCATGAGACAGGCGCACGGAGGTCTCTGGACGCAATTTAAACTTAGTTTCCCTGCAGTTGTCACCGTCATCAAACGTTCCGAATCGTTGAGGTGTCGAGCAGTAATGGCAAATATACATTCGGGATGCAAGAAGCTTCAAGACGGCGCTGCTGGGGCACGATATCGAATGAAGCCTTCTGAGACTCCTTAGAGTGCCCTTAAAGGGTCCCGGAATGTGAGCTTAGAATCGGATCCTTTGCATTTTTTTTTTGCAGCGAGAGCTTAGAATCGGATCCTTTGTTGCCATTACCAAGAGAGGAGATTGCAGTGCGGGATATGTGCAACACAGGAGCACTTTTGCTTGATCGAATTAATGAAGCGTGTAAAAATGCGCCTCTCGCTCGATTATTTTCGGTCTTTCTTGCACGCATGCTTGCTTGGATGCATGCTTTTAGGTCTTTCTGCTTGTATGCTTGCTTGGATGCATGCTATTAGGTCTTTCTTGCACGCATGCTTGCTTGGATGCATGCTTTTAGGTCTTTCTGCTTGTATGCTTGCTTGTAGAGCGGCTGCAAGACTTGGTGAGTGCGAATGAATGTTTATAAAAGTTTGAGGTCAAGTTTTTTCATTTAGTATTTTAGACCTTCAGTAGCGATCTTACTATTGAAACCTGAAGCATTCATAGTAAGAAAGTGTTTTATGTCCTTACACTGAAGTAAAAATTCACAATTGTAGTTCTCTTATTATTACCTCCATTTAATCTCAATTCCCACCTTTAAACTTTCTTTTACTGAATGACAGAATGAGATTCTCTGTGTGAATTTTTTGTTTAGTGTTCCTTTGATTGTTCTGGCCTCTGAGCACCTCTTTCTTCTCATGAAAAGGCGTATGTGTATCAGTAACCTTGAAAAACCTTTACTGTGAAATTCCTCAGATATGTCATTTCAAGAGCCCTTGAAATCTTTTACGATGAAGACGTGTTGCAATAATGATATTAATTTTGGGACTGTAATTATTCATCGGTACCATATTATAATACCTTGACATGATTTGCACTAAATTAGGTACTTTGAATCGCTTAAAGTCACATAAATTTGAAGAAGTTAACATAATTAACTCGTTTTGGTAATATGTATGATCACATTGATAGTTACATGACGGTGGAATATCGAATTTCTCATCACATGCACTCAGAATCATGTCAAAGCTTCCAGATTTTTTTGATTCTCGACAGAAACGTAAAATGAATTTGGGTGGTCCCCTCGTTCTCCAGATTTAAGCTTCTCGTGACTTTTGATTACATAAGCATTACAAATCATAAGTGTTTTAATACTTTCAATCGAATAATGAAATCTTAAATCTTGGAATATATGGTCGGTAGGACTAAGTTTTACCTGAAAATATGGTCAGTAGGACTATATATAACGGGTAGGAAAATTCGGTCAGTATGTGGTTTAAATGGTCATTGGTGAACGTCTGAAAAAGATTAAAAACTTCGTCGATATTAGGGATTGAGGGTCGAAAACGAAGTGATTTCACAACTTTCTTTTTACTTTCATGAAATTAAGTTACATTGAATATTCTTTACAAAGGTATAAAGAGTCTTCTGTTCTAGTGATTAATTTTATAAAACCCATAAATTTGATGCATCTTTTTTGCATGACACTGTATTTAAGGGAAAAATATTAAGTGAGGTCAGAGTTCATGATTCATATTGCACCACTTAATATTCACGTATTATGATCAAATATCACTGAATTTGATGCCAAACAAAAGCTTTTTCCACGCAAGTCCAGAAATTATTTTATCTTTCTCCTCTCAAAAATCCTATTTTGAATGATACTGCAAGGTTCTGTTTTCATTGATGTGAGTAAGTGCATTATTTTACTGAAGGTGCAATCTCTTTTAAGAAAGTAATCGATGCAAACTCATTTTCCGAAGAACGAAAATCCGACAGCCAAAACTTCAGTCTGAAGTTCCCTTTTTTTGGCACCACTTGTCTTCAAGAATCCCGAGCGAAAAAGGAGAATGACAGTCTCTGTCGCGCAGCTTTTCCTCCGCCGAACATCTCGAACAGTCCAGCAAATTTTCCGACGAGTCTGAAGTGTTTTTTTCGAAGGACACTTGAGTTGAGCTCTCTGTCGTCTCGGCAAAGCGGCCGCGACGTTTATTTCCTAAGCGGAAATTGTGGCAGGTTCCGTAGCACGGATACAGAGCTTGTTGACGGGAATTTTCGGGTCGTGGGGGATAATCCTTGCCCCATTACAGGGTAATGATTAGTCTTCACGACCCGTCACAAATTATGTTTTCTGGAATATTTTATATTTTATTTAGATGAATCTTCCAGATGTGGATGACAGACAATCATATCCATCCTAATTGTACTTGCGTTTAAATATGTCGTAAATATTAGTGACCGATGTGGATGTAGATATTAGTAACCGACATGTAAGTATTAATGACCTAAACAGAAATTGTGGCAGGTTCCGTAGCACGGATACATGGCGTGTTTTCGAAAATTTTAGGGTCGTGAGGGACAATCTTTACCCCATTGCAAGGTTTTGTCGTAAATATTAGTGACAGACGTGGACGTCGTTAAAGACGTCGGTAAATCGTAAAGACTTCGCAAATATCCAGGCGCCACGGATTGTGCGTGCTAGTCTCTCTAAGATCAAAGATCCGATGTGTAACTGAAAAAATAATTATTATCGATAACAAAAATAGGTTTTTGTATTCCCACCAAAGTGGAAAATATTTAATTATGTTGTGGTCTTTAACCATCGAATATTTTACATTTTTCATTTACATTGCAAATTGTTTAACACGTTCAGACGATCAATTAGGCATGGGAGAGGGAAATTTAGGTTTTTTATTCGAAGAACATTAGCTTACGATATGTATGTATTGCCAAACTTGCGTATTGCTAAATTTGCATGGTTTGACTCATGAAAAGGGATTGACAGTGAATGAAACTACCTGAGCAATTGTTAAATCTATCTACGTATCTATCCTAAAAATATTAATGAGCGTGGCTTACACTGTTCTTTTATATCCTGTAGGGAATTCTGTGGTAAAATTACGATAACATAATGGAAAAGCAGTTCTCGTACTTATAGATATTTACATGTGCGTTCTAGATATATATATATATATAAATATACGTCTTGAACATATTCAAATTTGTGTGTATATATATATAAATGTTCGTATATGTATAAATATGTACTTATATACACACACACGATGTCCATTACTACATCAGATATTTGCTCGAACAAATAAGCCCATAATCCTATTACCGTCTTCACTGTTGCCATGGCAACGCGGAAGGGTGATGGCGCTGTGTGTGTGTGTGTGTGTGCTGATGCATGTGGTAATGCATGGCTAATGCATTAGGAGCTACAACGACTGGTAGAAATAGTGAAATAATATAACACTATTACTTGCGAGCGATGTGCTTGTATGTTAATACTAAGTGGTGAATATTCTATACAGTACTGATAACATTTTTTAAATATTATATAATATTCTAATACTGATGAACATTAAAATTAAAAAATATTGTAGTGACTATATTTAAGTCACCCCTCAAATCGCAATCATTTCTAGCTTAGTTACTGCTTAAATTCTATCTAGTCATTTCAAGTGTTCAGTAATCCTAAGATGTCTCAATGTAAATTTAATCAAAAACAAGTTCCGACTTCTCCGGTGCGTCTCACCGATACCCACATCAGGAGAAGCATAAGTAAGACCGCTACTTCACTTGCCTCCACGGTAGAGGAAACAAGGTAAGGTCAAACCAGATTTTTTCATCGGCAGTGTGGGTTTGCTGACGTCACGGCAACGAACCAATGGCAGCGTTCATTTGGCTTCTGGTAGCACTGCTACCCTCAAATCCGTCTCCACTATTGGCCTAAAGGCATGGCGTTTTGGTGACGTCACAAAGTTTGTTTGAAATAAAGCCTTTAAATTTGCTAGCCGAACAAGAAGTGTATTTTCCCAATAGAAATGACCCTACTTTGTTTCCTCTACCGTGCTAGCCGCAATGGAACTCAAAAGCCGAAGTGGCAACATCAGGTCCTACACTATAATACTCTATTGTTCAAGAATATTCTAATAAAATAATGTAATGTTCTACATAGGAAAAATTTTAACAAACTATATTATTTTATTAAGATTTTTTTTAGTATTAGAGTGATACATCATACATACCCCTCGTTTTAGGACCTAATACTCATAATCATTTCAATAAAATAGTGTAATATTCTAGTTAAATGATTTAATACTCCAATAGTCAAAAGTATTCCAATAAAATGATTTAATATTCTACTCATGAACATTCTAATAAAATGATATAGTTTTCCAAAACACAATATTCTAGAGCTTCTCCAATATATTTCTCTTAAAACCATACTTTCTGGAGTGTGGAAAAAGTGATTGGGTGTAATGTTACCCATCCAAACATTAGCAACATCCGAAATTTTTCTCCTTTTCATTCGAGTTTTTAATTTGTATGATTGATATTCCGTCTGCAGCATATCCTAAGGAGTTCGCTCCTAACAAGAACTAATTCGACGAAAAGGTAGATAAAAACTTATTTGAATAAAGAATATTTCGTAAAAAACATCATTGTCATAATTTTTAAAGCAGAAGAGCGTTGCCACAATATTCAGTACAGAAAGGAGTTGACACAATATTCAGTGCAGAAGAGCGTTGACACAATGTTCAGTGCAGAAGAGCGTTGCCACAATATTCAGTGCAGAAGAGCGTTGCCACAATATTCAGTGCAGAAGAGCGTTGCCACAATATTCAGTGCAGAAGAGCGTTGCCACAATATTCAGTGCAGAAGAGCGTTGCCACAATATTCAGTACAGAAAGGAGTTGACACAATATTCAGTGCAGAAGAGCGTTGCCACAATATTCAGTGCAGAAGAGCGTTGCCACAATATTCAGTGCAGAAGAACGTTGCCACAATACCGGTAAAAACCTCCACACGCAAAATGTTCCCAAATGTATCAAAGTAGGGCAAAACCATTATTTAAATGGATCTTCAAATTTATTATAAGTCAATACCAGCCTCCTTTACCATAAGAAAGATTTTCAAAGCGAGGAAGGATGATGGCACCGATTTGTATGGAATTTGGGGAAACTGAAATCTATGCACAATGGGTGAACCCACGCAAGATTCTTTGAGTATAGGAACGGTATGTTAAGAAGGAAGTTCATGAAACAAAGTGAGTTGTAGGAGAAAGTAATAAAGGTTCGAAAATGAGACAAGTGGAAGCTAAAAAAATAGTCTTTGACAAAACAAAAATTCCTATTCTATTTCAAAAAAAAGAAGTCCTACCTAACCCTCGTTTTCGGACCTCACTTTTTTGCCTAGCAGAACTAGTTCTCATAGATAACACCTTTATCATTGATACCGTAAAAGAATCAACAACACTTTTTAGAAAGACGCACCGATCTAATATAGCTGAAGGTTCTTTACCGTAGTTTCTTATAAGAAATTGATGATAGAATAGTGGAAGGAAATTATTGGTGAATGTAAGTGGACGCCACTACAGAGAAATTGATGGCAGAACAATACAAGGAAATTAATGGAGGATATTATTGGCGTCGTCATACATAAAATTAAAGACTGGACTGTGCAAGGAAATTATTGGAGAATGTAAGTGAGCGCTATTTCACAGGAAATTAATGATAGAAAAAGTACAAGGAGAATATTGGAGACCATAAGTGGGTACCAAAACACAACAATAAGTTACGTTGTTATCATCT
Source organism: Platorchestia sp. MABIK (assembly GCA_014220935.1). Classification (NCBI taxonomy): domain Eukaryota; kingdom Metazoa; phylum Arthropoda; class Malacostraca; order Amphipoda; family Talitridae; genus Platorchestia; species Platorchestia sp. MABIK. The sequence continues at coordinate 96,815 of JACJUY010000753.1, read as the reverse complement.
TTTGTAAAATTCGTGCCTGTTTTACTGTACATTTACAAATAATAAAAGAAACTCGATCATTTGGTGCCAGAATAAGTTTTGGTTTCAATTATCCTTCTTATTTGATATCATCATTTCAACGGTCTAGTTAGCTTTATCAGTGCACTTCCTATCTTAAATTTGTTTCATTTTGATGCTTATTCTAACTAGCACATAAAATAGCTAATGATGTATCAGTCGTCATTTCCTTATGGATGCCAAACATCTGCTAAATGACGCCTGAGCTTCTCTTTTTTCTTAATAAATGACGCACGTATTCTCTAAGCTGGGAGGTTAATCTTCTCTTTTTTCTTAAATGACGCACGTATTCACTAACCTGGCGGATAATCTTCTCTTTTTCCTTAAATGACGTTCGTGAGCTCTAAACTGGCGGATAATCTTCTCTTTTTCTTAAATGACGCACGTATTCACTAACCAGGCTGATAATCTTCTCTTTTTCCTTAAATGACGCTCGTGAGCTCTAAACTGGCGGATAATCTTCTCTTTTTTCTTAAATGACGCACGTATTCACTAACCAGGCGGATAATCTTCTCTATTTTCATAAATGACGCACGTAATCTCTAAACTGGCGGATAATCGCTTTTTTCTTAAATTACGTCACTAAGCACTAAACTGGTGCCTAATCTTTTCCCTTTCCCTAAATGATGCACGTAGTCATTAAACTGGAGCATAATCTTCATATTTTTCTTAAATGATGCACGTATTCCCTAAGCTAGCGAATTAACTTCTCCTTTTCTCAACACTGAACAGGCGCATATTTGTCTCCTGTTGCCTACATGACGCCCGCGTGTTTAAAAGTTTAGCACAATGCCACTTGAGCGAGTCCGCGCATGCCGCCCAGCTGCACCGGAGTGGCGCATAACTTCCGGCAGCAGAGATGGCGCTCCGAAACGGGGAATTTACGGCCCATGTCGACGGATGGCAGACGATGATGGCATGTTTCGAGGGATGAACTGTCTCGTCAACCAGATGTACATATATATATATATTTATATATATAGACAGCAACCAGGTTTGGTTGCTGTCCGATATCAAAGGCGACGTAATTCATCTTTTGTAATAAATTTGTAGAACATCAATGTTTTATTTTCCTATTCCTGTCCTAAAATGTTCTTTTAGGACAGGAACTCTTTTGTGCCAGTATTATTAGCGTGGGAAATGTCATAAATATGTGTTGTGGTGAAATACTTCATTTTCTCCGAGCTCGTTATTTGGCATACAAGTTGAAACGTAAGAATGAACAGCTGTCCTGGATGTCGACTTCACAGTCTTAGACAGAGAATAATGTAAATCTGGCCATTTTACTTTCAGCATCAATGCCTCATATCACTAGTTACAATGTTCTTATGATCATATTTCAAAACCAGTAAGCACTATCGGGAGTGTTTCAACAATGCGTCACTAGAATTATGTTTTCTTTGTCACTTGTATTTATATGCATTGACAAAATCAGATTAACGCAGCGAAGGAAACGCATGATTTCATGCTTTTCGCTGAATCATTTTGTTTCGACAATTTACATGGGTATTATGATGTCAATGTATGAATATCAACTAAGGATTCTTAATGTTAAAATAGTTTACATACCAATGAAAAACATTTCACAAATCAAGTTTTTTGGAAATAAACTGTTTTTCTTTTATTTCTTTTCGTTCTTTCTAAAACAGCTTGGCTTTGTTGAAAAAAATGTAAGCCTAGCTAATACACCCGATTGACTAGAAAAATCTCTAACATTAGTTTTATTTTAAGGGACCTTTCTGCGTTAGGACTTAAACTCGTGGTATCTGGAGTATCTAGGAGACAAGCTCACTGAGGTAAATACTTGTACGGCTGATCAGCTTCAGGGCACAACTGGCGGTATCTGGAGTATCTAGGATACAAGCTCACTGAGGTAAATACTTGTACGGCTGATCAGCTTCAGGGCACAACTGGCGGTATCTGGAGTATCTAGTATACGAGCTCAAAAGATTAACACTGTGATTTCATCTATTAAAGAGTGCAATCGATAAGTTTGTGCGTGATAGAGAAGCATAAACTAATTAATTTAATCTAATTTTAGTTTCTGCGTGCTCAAGCCGTTTAAGATTTAACTTCACTAGACACGTTATTCTTCCTTACACTGATGATTTATCGTTAGTAATCAGTTTTATCACTTATAGAGCCAAATTTTTATCATATAATATCTCAATTGTTAAATCTTTGGTCGCCCTTGCTCAATAATTTTCGGCTTGCATCTAAAAAAATTTAAAAATGTTTTGTGTACTAGATACGCGCGGATACCATAAGAGGTTTTGTTTAAAAATACATCGTTCCCCTGATGACGGCTAGAGCTAATCTAGCCGAAAGCTTGTGTCAAGAAATTGAATTTGTCTTTGCTGACCTCAAAAATTTTGAAAAAATGGAAACAAATAATATCTATATTACCATTACTTATCCTTGATAACCCCTACAGCTATACATGACCATTCAAACTTTTCAATACATGTGTAATTTGATTTACACCCTCTTAAGCCTTATTGCATTTAGGATAGTGTCCAATTTCATTAAGTTTTAACGCTATCAATTTTCCAGCGTTTTGAGATAAACATAACATCCTTATTTATTCATTATTTTTCATAGAAGTTTTGTGTCTTGAAATACCAGTGTGACCACACACACTTTTGCGACTTCCTTCAGAATCAGAATAATACCAAATGACCCAAGTTTTCCGCAAACATTGCTCTCGGTGATGTCAAGCGTTTCAGTTCACCGCCACAAACGGCGCTAAATATCTATTGGGAAATATTGCCTCTACAAAAATATCCACCGAATTCGCAAACGTGTCTTTGGAGATATAATGCGGATCTGGTCGTGAACTTATTATCATCTCATTTTCAATATCAAAAATACGGAGACAATATCATGGAAATGATCTTTACATCGCCCACGGAAGATTTTTCAAAAACGAAGAACATGACAGTATACTTCTTCATTCTTCAGACTGTATTGCAAGTTTAACTTTGCCTGACCGTAGGGATAAGTTGAACGTTTTTATCTTTTTAATTTACACAAGCTACAAAATTTTCGGATCGATTCAAAATAAACAGGAGTGTGCACAAGTTTCCTTCATTATGAGATTCCCTTTGGAATCACAATGATACAATCTCCATGGTGAACATATTACGTATATTTCAAAATATAATGATTGAATAACATCTATATTGTGTGTTATTAACACGTTGACTGTCACGTGAGCCACCGGTGGTACACAGAGGGAATTTCCATAATGCTGCTGACGGCTCAGTAGTCGCAAACACAATTGTCAAAAATACAGCTAAATGAAGACAAGACCCAGATTATGTTGACTATTTTCAAATTGGCATACTACAATTGACGTGGGATTTGATATGAATACTGAAACATAAGGCTCTGAAAGTCAATTTATCTGTGAACATGGCTGAAGTTTTCTACACCTTCCAGATGATTTTGGAAAAGTCTACAAAAATTATGAGCAAGTGGAATAAGACTCCGTGATCATTTCAAAGTCACTTTTTGTGTTTCAATGTTTCAGAATGCGAAACACGTCTCATGATGGGAAGTGTGTCAAAAGTTTGGAATGAAAATCAAGGCCCACAACAAAGGTGTGTCAAAGTGTGTCAAAGACATCACGACATTGCAATTGCCGTTGTGAAATTGTTCATTATTAAGATGCATATTCTGTTCTATTTTAGTGTGAATGTTGGACAAATCAAATACTTAGAAAAACATTACATTTGAGCTCTCGGGAATTTTTCTCCGAACGCTTCAGCTTGATGTAGTTGGTTTCGCGTTTGCTAGAGAATTTATAAATGGAAAGTTTACCAGATAAAATTTTGAAAAATGCTTGGAATAATTCCTTTACATTTCAGAAATGTCCAATAGTTTTCCAGTTTCGACTTCAATCTTTTTGCATTCAAAATAAAAAAAAAATTTTGCGTTCAAAAACTAAAAAATCCATGGTTTTAAATTAAAAAACTAAAAGATTTCTACTTTTTCATCGAAAAACTGAAAAATCTCTAATTCACAAAACCTGGAAAATAAGTAACATAAACACATCCTCACACCAAAAAACTTCATCACTTCTCCAGTTTCAACTCTCATCTGTCACGTTTGGTAAGCGAGATTTTCTACGCAAACGCAAACATTTTATGACCAGCGAACATCTGACCAGAAGCGACCGAGAATCTAAGCTCGGAATTGATGCAGATGCAAGAGCCACTGGAGCTGCGTCAGCATAGGCCGCTCTTATCATAATAAATGAAGCCGTCTTATCAAGAAACAAGGAAGAGTTGCCTGTGATTTATGAGCCATCAAACGATGTCGTTCAGGGCAGGAGCTTGTAAAAAGCAACACTCGATCATGAGTGATGGTCGACCCATGCAGAAAAAACTAACTTCTCTGCTCAAAACTCGGACCTTTGAAACCGTCTTAAAGGCGGTTAAGAAAAGCTTGCACTACAGGGGAAGTTTCAGAATAGTGTAGATTTCGGGGAAAATTTCTAAAAAGCTTGAATTTCAGAGGAAATAAAAGAAAAGCTTACATATCAGGGAAGATTTCAGTAGCCTTGGAGAACGTGTCGGTTTCGAAAAAATTTCAGGGAAAATTTCGAAAAAGCTTCAAGTCCAGGGAAGATCATTATTATTATTTTTGGGTCAAGTCCAGGGAAGATTTCCGACGTCTTAAAGAAGGTGGCGGTTTTGAAAAGCTCACATTTCAGGAAAAATTTCAGTAGAGCTCGCATTTCAGGGAAAATTTCAAAAAAACTTGCATTTCAGCTATGCAGTTCATCAGCTTCTCAGGGCTTTTAACGGCTCTTTAAGTGTTGAAGTGTGCAATTTTGTTAAAGATTACCTCAAAGTCAATGCATTTCATAAAATTAAGTGTTTCACAGTTTTACTCAGCATATCAGTTATCATTTACATCGAATTCACAACCTAATGAACTAAAGCGCGATCATGCGTTAAGGAATACCTGAAATTATCCACTGATAAACTCAAATGACAATTCTCATTATCATTCATTGGCATTCCAGTAATTTACTGAGACGCCTGACCTTTCATCGTTTTCAGTGAATAACTTGCTTCTTTATCTTTCCCATTATCCCGATTCAATTCTAATGCTAAATCTAATCAACATTCATTAGTTTTTCTTAAATTGACTGAGACGTGTGTTTTAATCGCTCTCATTTTATGGGAGAAATTTTTTTCGGAAAAATCAGAGCTAGAGAATTGTAGTCCCTCGGTTACGACTAACTGACGTACGGGTAAAGAGGGTTGATTTGACCGTGATGGATACTGCGTGTTTGCAAAGGGCAAACATTACGAACGTTTTAGACATATAATGCAATAGAGTCTGTGTAGTTACTTATTGAGAGACTTATGCGCCTTTCAACAGCCCGTACTGCACAACGATACTTTTGTCTTTCTCACATTGTTATTTCTAATTAAAATAAAAAAGACTTGTTGCTAGAACAACTTAGATGTTATTTTAAGCCTCTCTGACAGCAACAAAGGCGTTTCGAAGCGAGAAAAAAGGAAGGCGCCATTCAGTGTGGACTAAGGTAGAGGGTACGCGGAATCTATGCACAAAGCGCATAGAAACAGTAAGTTGAGAAAGAAGTTTATGAAACAAGATGAAAGTTGAAAACGAATGTATCAAATGCTGAAAAATGAGACAGCAGGAACCCAAAATAGATGGTCCTTACCATAACAAAAAAATGTTATTTCTACAGAAATGAAACCTACATAACCGTTTGCTCACTCGTTTCTATTAGACTGCGTTGATCATCGAAGATAATATACCAATTCTTCAACACTCACCCCACCTGTTTACTGAGCTGTCTGTAAATTTCTTTGGTATGTAAAGTGAACGTTTCGTTCCCTCATACTTTTTTAACTCCATTTTCATGTTCCTAAAATTTCAGTTACGCATTAACCATTAACCATTAACCATTAACCATTAACCAATAACCATTAACCATTAACCACTTATTTGCCTGCCTGTTGTTGCAATAAAACTATACACGATTGAACATTTTTTTTGATCAAAAGGAAAGACCCCAAATTTTCCGTAAGAAAAATTTCGTACAGTAGGGGAAAAAACTTTTGGAATTGCATCGCTTCATTTAGTGAATTCTTCATCGAATGTTCAAACTAATTTATATTCTACATTGACTTATGAAGTTACATTGCAAAACATAATTCATATTTACATTAAATAGAATGTTTTAAAAAATTCGAGTGCATTTTCCTTCTGTTCCGATGTAATTTCCCTGCGCTTGTCCATTTTGTCGAAAATTTTGTTACTGTTTTTTCTCAGCAGACGATTCAATTCAAATTGCTTTGCCATATTTTTAAGTTTCACAATTTCCCATTAATTATATTATGGCGTTTCTCCACTTTCCATTCTTTCCTAAAATCACTTTGCCACGTTTTTCTAGCTTTAAAATTTTCTCTAAGTTAATTTCACCCATTTTGATGGTGCCATGACTTTCTTTCAATTATTTCGATCCGGTTTCCAAGTTTAATTTCTTTCTCAAATTAGTTTGCTAAGTGAATTCAGTTTCACTATCATTTTCCGGAAATTTTACGCAAGGTTTTACCAGTTCCTGATTCTCTTTAAATCATTTCGCTGTGTTTCACTAATTTCACTTTCATTTCCCTGAAATAATCTAACTGTTTTTTCCAGTTCCTATTTCTCCCTAAATAATTAAATAACTGCGCTGTGTTCCCTTATATCCCTGCCACTTCCCTAAATTAATCTTTCTGAGTTTTTTCTAGTTCCCGATTCTCTATAAATCATTTTGCAGCGTTTCCTCAAAATTCACTGTCATTTCCCTGAAATAACTTCCGTTTTTTACAGTTTTCATTTCTCTTAAAATCATTTTTCTGCATTTCCCAATTATCACTACCATTTTCTTGAATTCATTTCACTAATTTTTTTCTAGATACCGATTCTCTTTAAAGTATCAGGTTGTAACATAAGTTCTGTCCATTTTTTTAATTTGAAATAAAGTGAATATCCTGCAAAAAAAATATTTATTTAGTCTTCAACATAGTCACCATTTTTATTAGTTACATCTTCCCATCTTGCCATAAACTTTGTGATTCCTTTTTAATAGAATTTAGACAGTTTGAATTAAAAAAAAGAAACTAGTTTCATTTCGACCTCTTCGTTTGAAGTAGGCCTTTGAACCGTTGAATGATTCTGTAAGCTCCTAAAAAGAGAAAAAAATCGGTTGGAACAAGATTGGAAGAATATGGTGGCTGATGCATAACTTCCCAGACAAATTCTTCAATGAGACTTTTGGTTGCTCTTGAAGTGTGGGGTCTGGCAATGTCATGGTGCAGAATCACTCCTTTTCGGTTGATCAAAGAAGGCTGTTTTTCCTGTAAAACTGCTTTTAAACGAGTAAGCTGCTGACAGTAAACTTCAGATGTTATTGCTTGATTGTCACCCATTAGTTCATAATAAACAATTCCTTTCAAATCCCACCATACACACATAAGAATTTTTTAGGGTGCAGTCCACTTCTCGGCTGAGGAATTGGCTTTGAACCACGACTTAGCCACTGTCTTTTGCGCTTAACATTGTTGTAAAGGACCCACTTCTCGTCGCCAGTTATGATTCGGTCTAAAAAAAGGTTCCAGAAATTCACAAGAACGCAGTGAAACACAACAGGTCACATGCTGTTACCTGTTGTTTTCCGACAAATCGTGTGGAACCCATTTCCCAGCCTTTAAGACTTTTCCAAGTCTTTTCATTTCCTGATATATGGTCATATGGATCACATTAAAAGCTTTGCTCAGTTCTCTAGTAGCGCAGGTTGGATTTTCATCAATGGCAGCTTACAGTTGCTCAGAATTGAGCTTTTTGAGCATCCTGCACTCTGTTCGTCTTTCAGACTGAAGTCATAATTTATGAAACGTGAAAACCATATTTGCAGGTCATTTCACTGACAACATGATTTCCATAAGTGTCTTTGAGTGTTTTTGCTGCTGAGCTTGGTGTATTGCCTCTATGAAATTCAAACAGTAAAATATGCCTGATTCGCTCTTTACTTGTAGTGTACATTAGGGCTAAAAATAGTTATTAATTACGATAATTATCCCACAATGTTAAATAAGAAATAATATTTCATTAATTACCATAGATAAGCACACAACACCAACAAGCTACATTGAAGTAATCGTGCCCTGAACATATAGCTCAAAAATTGGACAGAACTTCTGTTCCAACCTGTTATTTCGCATATCTTGTTCATCATTATGCCAACTGGAGGTGGCACCTTGCGTACACGTGACCTAAAAGGGGGTGTTGACAAGTAGGGGGGGGGGGGGNGGGGGGGGATAACATCAATCAGAACGAAATTGCTGAGCGCATCGTCACACAACCACTGAGCTGCAGCTATGAAAGACTTGTGTTAATTTCATACTCCACTTTGGTGAACAAGTGTCATAATTAATGTCAAGGAATCATGTGTGTTAATATATATATATGCTAGGTACTTGCATACATGGATATCTGCACGTTGTCCCACAAAAAAATTAACTCACTCTTTAATTGCTCAATCCTCGTGCATTGTTTTATGTAAGTGTTCACTGGCATAGATACAAGTCTGGTAAGTTAAATAAAAGAGAAAATCTTTTAAATTTAGGTACATTCAATTTCTTGAAAAAAAATCAGAAAGAACATTGAATTTTAGAAAAAATAAAAGATCATGAGATGGTGGCACGTACAACTAACAAAAAATACAGTAGCAAACATCGGTCAAACTAAAAGCATATTTTGAGTGGCACCCTGTTTACGTACATGAAGTGAGGTTATAACTGTCATTTTTACCTTCATTCAGACGCTAATTAACCTATATTTTCCATTAGAGGCTTATATATTCATATGAAACATTACTATACCTATTATTGCAAACCAACTTAGGCAATACTTTCCAGTGATAAAAAACACCTCACACTTACATTTTTTTCTCTTACTAGTGTACACGGCCCGTCACTAGTGTACACGGCCCGTCACTAGTGTACACGGCCCGTCACTATACCATTTCCAATCCAATTTCCTCCTAGTGAAACTGAATTTCCTCCTAGTGAAATTGAATTTCCTCCTAGTGAAACTGAATTTCCTCCTAGTGAACTTGAATTTCCTCCTAGTGAAACTGAATTTCCTTCTAGTGAAATTGAATTTTCTCCTAGTGAAATTGAATTTCCTCCTAGTGAAATTGAATTTCCTCCTAGTGA